>JACCPG010005445.1:0-11843 GCA_016069955.1 Drepana arcuata
CATACATATCATCACGCCAAGTCCCTAACGGGGTAGGCAGAGAGTATAGAGCGCCAGTTCTCTCTAGACTTACATACCTCTTTCGCTTCGTCACATTCATCAGTCTCTTCATACATGCTCGTCGGTTTCGAGTACTCTTAACGTTCCCGTCCTTCAGAGTCCGATCTATTTGATCCAGGTAGTTGGAACGTGGCCTTCCTCTGCCTCTTCTTACACACACTTTTGCTTTGTATATCTGTTTCGTCAATCTTTCTTCACTCATCCTTTCTGTGTCCAAACCAACGTAACATACCTTTCTTCATCTTTACAATCACGCCCTCATTCACGCCAGTTGATTTGCGAATCTCTTCATTGCGGATTCGATCTAATATCGTTACGCCACACATTTTTCGAGATCGCATCTCAACTGCATTCAAGCTATTTTCATACTTCCTCTGACATACCCAGGATTCGCTGCCATACAACAAGGTAGGTACCAATATCGCGTTGTGGACAGCAACTCGAGCATTCTTGCTCAGACTTTTACTGCCCATCAACGCCGACATGGCTCCTTTCACCTTATTTCCGGCAGTTATCCTTCTTTCAATATCTTTTTCATACTTTTCATTTAGTGTGAACATGCTTCCTAGATATACAAATTCATTCACTTGCTCTAGAATTTGCCCATTTACCGATATAGCACACTCGGTCACTTGTTCATCTCTTTCGAATACCAGAACCTTAGTCTTGCCAGCGTTATCCGTAAATAGGCGTTGTAATTGCTCCCCAAACTTTACAATCCAATTCATGAAACAAATTACGAAGAAAAATGTTTCCATCGCCTTGTCTGCAGGCTTCAACGTAGCGGAAGTAGGCTTCGCCTTAACTGGGTCACCTCGTTTCACACTTGTCATTCAAACTCCTCATTAACTGGGATAATGGAAAACTGGTTTGTTACTATGAAAGTGGAAAATAAGTTAAATGAAAAAAATTGGTAATTAACGATAATATATTCTCAAGTTTAAGTATACTTTATACTTCAGCTAGTACATAATCCTATATATATATAGGATTATGTACTAGCTGAAGTATAAATTTAAAATTAAAAAAATTGGTAATTAACGATAATATATTCTCAAGTTTAAGTATACTTCAGCTAGTACATAATCCTATATATATATATAGGATTATGTACTAGCTGAAGTATAAATTTAAAATAAAAAAATTGGTAATTAACGATAATATATTCTCAAGTTTAAGTATACTTCAGCTAGTACATAATCCTATATACTTATATATATATATATATATTTACAGTCAAACCTGGATAAGTGAGAACTGGATAAGTGAGAAAACTCTATAAGTGAGAGTAATAGTCAAGACCCGTCATTTTAAGCTCCCAAAACCTCTATTAGCAAGAAACAGAAACCTCTGTAAGAGAGAGTCGTTTTTCCCTCATGGACCTCCGTAAGTGAGACTGCTACTTATCTATACCTCTATAAGTGACAGTCGAGCTTTATTTATTTTTGTTATTTAGGAACAAATGACAAAACCAATTACAAATTTAACATCTGCTATTTATGACTCATTCTTAACTTTCATGGAACTTCCTACCATTGTTTTTGTATTGTTTTCTCATCAATATTGTACCTATTCTATTTAGTGGAACTAAATGACGTTGTTTTTATTTTATCGCATTCTTTTCGAATGGACACGTGTGCATGTGTACCGTCCTGTTGTCCTGTTTGTCGGAATTAATCAGTTATAGTTAATCAATTGCGAAGGAAAGTTCTGTTCTGGATCATGTCAAAACGGAAAATTAAAGTACTGTCATTAAGTGATAAACTTAAAATAGTGAATGCTTTTGAATCCGGACATCCGGAAAATTTACGAGTTAGAGAAAAACTTTCAAAATACAAAAACAGAAACCCAAACGAAATTGACGGATTTTTTTTAATGTAAATAAGTTTTAAATAAAACAAAATTACATAGTGCTTGAATTTTGTATAATATATGTCGTGCATATTATGCACATAATTTTATCATATTACATATTATTATATATATTAGCCGTGGTGGCCGAGTGGTTCGAGCAGTTGCCTGCGACGCAAAGGTCGCAAGTTCGAATCCCGACTGTACCAATGAGTTTTTTCTGAACCTAAGTACAGTGATTAGTCACACCACGAGCTTTACGGTGAAGGAAAACATCGAGAGGAAACCTGCATACGTCTGAAGAAATTCAAAGGCGTATGTATAGTCGTGCTTGAGTAACGGCGATGGACTCGCCATCTGTCACGTTGGCACCTAATATACCTCTGGCGGAAAGTGGGTGTGTGGATATTACCTATACACCTCTGCCTACCCCTTCGGGGACCCTTGTTGGAAGGCGTGAGGATATATTATATTATATATATTACTACATTCGTACTTGCTGTGACTTGCTATTGCTGCGTACCTCTATAAGAGAGAAACGCTACCCATGTACCTGCATTAGCGAGAAACTCGGGTTAGTGAGAAACCTCTATAAGCGAGAATGAGATTGTGCTCCCTTGAACTCTCTCTTATCCAGGTTTGACTGTATATATATAGGATTATGTACTAGCTGAAGTATACTTAAACTTGAGAATATATTATCGTTAATTACCAATTTTTTTCATTTAACTTATTTTCCACTATATATATATATATATATATATATATATATACTATATATATATATACTTATATATACTTAGCATGATTGATATATGAATTAATGTAATAATTTTCTCAAAATCAATCTTCAGTCACTTTGCGTAGATTACTTTAATTAACATCATAATTATTTCATTTATAAATATATTTATTAAAGAAGTATCTATACATATATTTATCCGACATACATAACATCGCGCTGATTCCCTAGCGGGGAGGCAGAGCGCCAATTCTCTCTAGGCTCACATTCTTAGATAAAATTAGGGACGTCTTGAAAAAAGGCCAGGTCAAGAGTTACCCTAAACCGAAGAGCATGTATGAAGAGAATAATAAAGTGAACGAAGCGAACGAAGTATGTAAAGATCGTAGCAAGTGGAAAGAAGTGGTCTCTGCCTACCCCTACGGGAAAGAGGCGTGATTATATGTACATATATGTATAAAACATCAATGACACGAGGGAATATAAATTCCCAAGCATATATGTAAATACTGAGGTACCCTCTATTATGACATATGTGTGACAGCATGTAGCATCGACTCCGGTGCGACCTACATAATGCAGCAGGGCCATTGCCTCGCTTACAATATCATACAATACTTTGTACCAATCAATTAGTATGTTCTCATTATGGCAATTATGGCAAGTCTCGCCCGTAATAATTGGCTTTTTACTGGCTCTAATTCCGTATGGTACGGCGGTTATGTGTCTGCTAACATAACACCTGTCGCTGCCAGCGGCTGTCAGACAAATTTGGCGATAGGCCCCTCCCTATCGTGGCATTGTGCCGCTCTAGTGATGCCGGTCGATTTTCTCGATAGATTATCTCCTAATACAATTATAATTATAGTCACGCCTTACCACAAGACTCTCCGATGGGGTAGTCGGAGGTAGGCACACCCACTTTCCGCCAGAGATTTATTTTAGATGTCAATTTGAAGGTGAGAACCAATCGCCGTTGTTAGTGTCGCCAAAGCTGGAGCTGGCACGACCGATTTTGATGAATTTCTTTTCTGTGTATTTGCATGGATCCCTAGATGGTTTAGACACAATTGCAGTGGAATTGCATTAGATGTTCATTTGTTTACTTAAGCTAAGCTAGACGGGGCAGCTAGTTTTATATACATATATAAAAGATTTGAGTGCACTTCTTTAAAGAAGTAAGTGAGAGAAATTATTATGTGAATTATATGACCAATTATTGTTTATATATTGCAAATTATATGGAAAAGTAAGTTCATACTTTGGTCTCTATATTTCTTATTTGGGTATACAAACGCCGCGCCGTGACAAAGGAGGTTATATATCATGTAGAAATGTAGGCATACCAACATTCAAAATAAAACACAATTTTACAATATACATACATACATATAATCATGCCTCTTTCCCGGAGGGGTAGGCAGAGACCACTTTTTGCCACTTGCTACGATCCTTGCCTACTTCTTTCGCTTCGTCAACTTTCATTATTCTCTTCATACATGTTCTTCGGCTTAGGGTACTCTTGACCTATTAGGGTACCTACCTAGTAGGGTACTATTTTACAATATACACGTTGTTATACATCTAGCGGTTTGTTTTGTACAAAACAATGCAAAAAAGAATACTCATTATTCCATAGTGTTATAAAAACTGCATACACATTCTCCGATGGATAAGGTCAAATCTCTATACGTAGGCAGAAGTATAATAACACAAATAAATTCACAAAAGATACCTATGTCTATGCCACCGTGACGGATCTTATGTCTATACCACGTGACAGATCTTATGTCTATACCACGTGACAGATCTTATGTCTATATCACGTGACAGATCTCATCTCGTTTTTATCAAACAAAACGTAAACCAAAATAGTCCATATGTGGTTAGAAGTCCGCTTATTACTAGTTTTTCGGCCAAGTTACATTCGCGTAATGAAAAGTGAATAAATAATTACAAAAAGAGATTGGCATTTTCCTCAAATTTCAGAATCATTTTGAAGCTGCTTGAAAAAATACCATATGAAATCAAATGTAGGTCATGTAAGCCAAGGTGCCTTTCCGTGATCTATCACCGCACACAAAAAGATTAAGATTAATATCTCGGGGCGTGGACTCCTCCATCATACACCAGTATGTATTAATTAATTAATTGCTCAGACAAACGGACAGACGGCGAGACTCTAAGATTCGAGACAGATTTTATGATAACGGTATGTGAACTTTTTTTATCGTTAATGATATTGAAAGACATAATGTCGTGACATTTGTAGTGTCAATGACTGAGAATTTCATTCAAATTTGTATACCATTATCTTAATTTGAATATGCTACTACAATCCGTATGCCTGTAAATCTGACTCGAAGGACCAAACTAAACAACCGTAACTTAACCCAGTTCCCGGATCTCAATCTATGACAGATAATAAAAAAGAAACAAAAGATCGTATATATATTAATTTTATAAAATTGTATTAATGTAGAGTAAAATGTACGTTCCAGACATTAATATAATTCCTAGAACCTAACCCATATCGACTGCTCACAGCCCTACTGGTCATAATGGTCATTTCTATAGTAATAGCGTGTCGGACAGGGCATGCGAAGGCCTGCCCTGGACGCAGGGGTTCGGGGGGCGCAAGGGCGGCCTCGTGCCCTTCACTGGGGGGTCACCTTGTGCAGGTACATGCGCGTGCGCCTATTGTCCGCGCAACCTGACACTGCACACAACCTGCCATTTCACCTTCACTGTTACATTAAACCTACGTTATTTGTGCTAAGGTTTGAATTCGATTGCACTGACGTTGGTATAGATGCGTTGTTCTAACGAGTTCCAATTTCAAGTTGGGATTTTAAAAAACCAATTGCATTTTATAGTTGAGCGTGACAGGATAATTTAGGAAAGGAAGAGTTATTATGTTTTTGTTAGATTCGCACATGCGATGCAGGCCGCCTTTACCAACTTATTGTTTTTGCGTTAGACGTTTTTGTACGTATGTTTTGTACTGCGTTTATTAGTTGTAATAAATATGGGCGGTCAAACCGTTTCTGGTGTAATTATACACGCCGGAATGTTTTGATCGTGTAATGTCGTGTTTTTGCTGCGCTTGCTAACTATCCGATTGGATTTGGTTCTAAGTAAAGCGTAATTACTGTAATTTGGACATATGCGCACGTATACGTTGTGCTTCCTATGGAAATATAGGAAGCGAATATTGCTGGAGAGGTATCTCCAGTTGTTTCAGTACAACGAACGAAATATATCTTCAGTGTAATGTGAGTGTTAATACATACCTATGATTATGTATTAAAGATAAGATTTTAAAGGAATACAAATGCTTGGTCATATCAGTAATCACGATTCATAATCCTAAGCTTATCACAGCCACTTATTGCTTCTTTGCTTCGAGTGATTTATACTTTTTTCTTACGCTATTTCTTGTCTTGACTCTGAAACTACTGCTGACTAGCTGACTGAGAAATTAGTGGCAGTAAGGTAGAAGTAATTTCTTATAAGAAACGACTTAAAGTACTATATGAAAGATTAACAAATGTATGCTCACATGTTCGTAATCGTGCGAGAATCTTTGACGAAGATTTACTACTTTGTCCGCATGCGAGTACTCGAGAGACAAGTCAATCGGAGTTGAAGCAGTGCTCATAACCGAAATCCTTCGGAACACATCATCAAGAAAGTCTTGCATTGTGTGCAAACTTATTATGACTGACGCCTGATCTAGTCGTCAGAACTCTTGTCTGAGAAACCTACTCAGATTCTCGGGTTCGAGTCCCGCCTAGAGCGCCGATAATTGTGTCATGAATACGAACAGTGTAATTTAGTGTTGGATGTCCTATGTATGAATGTAAATTTGATGATACATATAAACCGGATTCTTTTATTTAAATAAATAATTGCTCATATTACATGGTAATAATGAATCTTTTAATGTTTCTTGTATTTATCCATTTCAAACTTTCCTCTTTCTAATAGTAGTGTTGACTTAGAAATGTTAGTATAACATTCGTTTTAATTTCTTTTATACTAACGCCATCTCTCGAGTAGCCTAGGCACTATTCTTAGCCGTGCTCTGTTTGCTTCTGTTATATAAGGCAGATTAAAGCAGGACACTATTGTTTGTTTCACAGGAATCATCGCCTACATTGACACTAATATCGTCAAAGGTAAGTCGAACGTATGGTATTGTCGTGATCATGATCATTGCTTGTCCAGTGAAACAGATAATATCCTGCGCGTGCGTTAACTAGCTGATTCGCGCGGTTTCGCTCTCCTCAAATTGTTTTATCAACTCCCTTGGGTAGTAGCATTATAATATAATAGCCTTCCTCAATAAACGCTAGCAATTTTATTTCAAATTGGATTATTCATTTAAATTAATTCAAATTAACTCTGTAAAATATTTGTATACCCAGATTATTAGCTAGTTACTAGCTATTAGCCCGCGAGTTTGTCTACGTAGAAAATAGTATTACCTTCAAGCCTTCCCACAAGGGTCCCAAAGAGGTGTGTAGAACCCACATTCCGCTAGCTGAGATATGTTTTAGGTGCCTCAGTATTACCTTAATAATAATATACGGTGCCTGCTATTTCGTGAGCCTAGAAACAGCACTGAACATTTTATGATTGCCATAAAAAGTCTCGTGTCTTATTTCAACTCCTTAAAGTTTAATCTTTGCTAAAGGCAGCCTGTGTTTTCCTTAAAGGTCCCATCTATCTCAACACATAAAATTCATGAAAATTAGTTCTGCAACCTAAGGGTAAAATCGTGGCAGACAGACAGACTGTATTTCGCATTTACAATATTAGTATAGAGTCTGCATTGTCATAGAACATGACAATGCCAGCATTCTTGGCACTCTTCCGCGTGACAGGGATTTTGGACAAATTATTCTCATTGTAGACATATACAGTGTAGTAAGTTTAGTAATAATAATAAAGGGTCCCCGAAGGGGTAGGCAGAGGTGTATAGGTGATACCCACACACCCACTTTCCGCCAGAGGTATATTAGGTGCCAACGTGACAGATGGCGAGTCCATCGCCGTTACTCAAGCACGACTATACATACGCCTTTGAATTCTTCTCAGACGTATGCAGGTTTCCTCTCGATGTTTTCCTTCACCGTAAAGCTCGTGGTGTGACTAATCACTGTACTTAAGTTCAGAAAAACTCATTGGTACAGTCGGGATTCGAACTTGCGACCTTTGCGTCGCAGGCAACTGCTCGGACCACTCGGCCACCACGGCTCTTACACCAGTTAGTTTAGTAGTCTAGCTCTAATTTATATTATTATTATTATTGAGAACGCAAAACGACAATTACGGTATGATTGGTTTGAATACCTATATAGAAAGGATTGGTCAAGAAAGATTGACAAAAGACATATAAAATACGAAAGTGTGCATGAAGAGGCAGGGGAAGACCACGTGCTAACTACCTAGATCACAAATAGATAGAAGAATGCAAACATCAGGAGTACTTGAAACCGGCGAGAATGTTTGAAGGGATTCATTAATGCGTATGAAGCGAAAGAGGTCTGTATGAATAAGTCTAGAGAGACCTGGCGCTCTTGCTCTGCCTGATGCGTGTCTCTCAGCGTGATGATATATATTTACGTATCATTATTTTTATCAAATAATAAAGTAGATTATTTTGGTATTTTTGTATTTATTAAGGTAATTGGAGCGAATACCCTTCGTGCATGTTTAGCGCGTTATCAATCATCACCATTCGTATGTTTAATAGGTGTTTTATAATAGTGATTGTTTTAAATATTTTGATGTTGTGTAATTAGTTCCCCTGGTATGTGTAATGAGGTGTCACGTCGATTATAACTCAGATTAATGACTTAGGTAATTAAAAAAAAACTACTTAATATTTTATTGGCGTTATCAGAAGATGACTGCTTATGTATTCAAGCAAACTTGATAATAATTATCGGTAAAGTTACCAACGTGATATTGAGTTTATTATTCTGTCGAAAGAGCGGAGAGTCCGTTGAAGGGTTCCGCACACAATGTCTTAACATGCGTGGTGTGTATATCTACGTTATTAAAATATTGTGCGTGGAGTGAAAAGTTATAAGGTGTTGTCCAGGTCGAGTCATGATAGTTTTTAAGTTGGATACTTGTTAGGTAATGTTATTGATGGAAGAAAAATATTTTTATATAGTTTTCCACTGGCGAAATAATTTTAAATATCGATTGAGTGTTTTTCGAGTTTAGATATTCAAAATGTACTTTTAGGCGCCATTTTCCAATATAGATTGAAACACCTATTTATAAAATCGACAGAAATATTAAGAGAAAAAATAAAATTCTAACGTTTGCTACGGTACCCCAAAAACGTAATAAAATTTCGTTTTAGCATAATATTATTCTAGAACATTAATTAGAAATCTCCGTTACTATAGTCACACGTTTCTATCCAATAAAAACGTACATATATTGGGAATGAGCCATAATGTCACCTGCTGAGGCGCTAAAAGCCTAGCTCTTGTAATTTTAATATATGTGTATTATTATTTTTATGCCATGAAGATAGTAGACAAGCATGTGATCCGCTTGATGGTAAGCGGTTACCTTACGGTTATCCTGTATTAGACCGTAGAAAATGTTTACTTATCATCCTACCCCGTTAGGGACTCGGCGTTATAATATTGGGATGTTAGTGATACTTATCATTCTAAATATGCTGCTAAGTTGTTGTTTATTTTATTAATTTATTTTATTCAAATCCTTTATTGTACACACACATCTACAAAAACAAATAGGATGACAAAAAAACAGAGAACAACATGTAGTACGCACAAATAGGCGGCCTTATCGCAAAAGCGATTTCTTCCAGGCAACCAAGTTAGAGAGAAAAGAAATATAAAACAAAAAGAAATAGAAATATAAACATACTTATATATTCATAAATTATGAAGAGAAATAGTGTTTACATTCAAGAAGATACATACATATACATATCGTCAAGCAGAGTCCTACCCCTAATGGGGTAGGCAGAGAGACTAAAGCACCGGTTCTCTCTAGACTTGGATAGACTCTTTCGGTTCGTCCACATTCATCAGTCTCTTCAAACATTTTGCTTGTTTCGAGTGTTCGATCGATTTGATCTAGGTATATAGTTGGAACGTGGTCTTCCTCTGCCTCTTCTAGAACACACTTTCGCTTTGTATATCTTTTTCGTCAATCTTTCTTTACTCATCCTTTGTATATTTCGAAACAAACGAAACATGCCTCTCTTCAGCTTTACAATCACACCCTCGTCCACGCCAGTTGTTTTTTGAATCTCTTAATTGCGGATTCGATCTGAAATCGTTACTCCGCACATTTTCGAAGAGATCGCATCTCAACTTCATTTATGCTATTTCCATGTTTCTTAAAGAGGGCAACAATATCGCGTCGTGGACAGCTACTTGAGTATTCCTGCTCAGAGTTTTAGTGCCCATAAACTGCTGGTCTCATGTACTTAATTATCGGCAGTTATCCTTCTTTCAATATCTTTTTCATACTTTTCATCTCGTGTGAACATTCCTAGATATACAAATTCATTCACTTGCTCTGGAATTTGCCCATTTACAGATATAACACAATTACTTGTTCATCTTTTTCTACCCATGACCATTTAAGTACAGTACAGTGTCTCAACATTTTACCAATCGGTCCTAACTAGTTTATGGCCCAATTCCTTGTCCAAATAAGTAAGTTATATATTTAATCTATTTCGGGGCATTACTGTTATAAAACAGTTACCGTAAAGCTCACTGATCTTCTGCATCTACGCCATAAGGCGGAAATATATGAACAACAGGGCTTGCACTACATGCAGTGCAACGCCACGCAACGCGTGAAACTTAATGCAATATAGTTCCCATACTAATCCAGAAGGTAAGGAATCAAGGCGATTTGTGAAGAGACTAAATAATGTATTCGGAAAATCCCAACTGCTTGATATATTTTTTTATTATTATATTATATTATATCGTCACGCCTTCCCACAAGGGTCCATGAAGGGGTAGGCAGAGGTGTATAGGTAATACCCACACACCCACTTTCCGCCAGAGCTATATTAGGTGCCAACGTGACAGATGGCGAATCCATCGCCGTTACTCCAGCACGACTATACATACGCCTTTGAATTTCTTCTCAGACGTATGCAGGTTTCCACTCGATGTTTTCCTTCACCGTAAAGCTCATGGTGTGACTAATCACTGTACTTAAGTTCAGAAAAAATCATTGGTAAAGTCGGGATTCGAACTTGCGACCTTTGCGTCGCAGGCAACTGCTCGAACCACTCGGCCACCACGGCTCTCTATTATATCTATATATTTTGTCAAACTGTAAATTAATTACCTACATTAAAGTTTATATTAGATGCACAATTTCAATTAGTGAATCAATTAATTTTGATTTCCTGTTGAGTTCTGGCAGCCTTACAGAGGATCGCAGCCAAATTGCTCTGCGTTTGTGTTGTTGCTTAAGGTCTACAGAAATCTATAGAAGGATTGCATTATTTTATCCAGGATAGATATTTCCAACTACCAGGCTTCCAGAATTAGGCCATGGTATTCCCCTCATGGCTTTAAAAGGGGGCTGAGTTAGTAAGAGTAGTCCTACCGCATAATATGGATTCAGAGTAGGGAATATTTTGTACAAGAAAGTCCGGCATTCCTGTGGAGAGAGTTTTCTTAAATGTGCAGAAAATTAGGACAGTAGAAATGTTAAAGTGTAGATCAGACAATCGGATACATTTTGGGAGTTATAGCACCTTGACAATAATAGATGTCATTCTCCAAAAGCTTTTGTTTGCTATTTAATACGCTACTTAAATATGCTCAAGTTTCCTTACTAGCTCCGTTTCGTGGTTTCTCTCGCATTAAATAAGGGTATTATTATAAATAAGGGTAATGTTAAGAGCATTTCCTTGTTGAATAATTGGGCTATCAAAACAATAAATATTTTTCAAATCAGTTTAGTTTCTGAGATTTAGAGAGAGAGAGAGATTAACATACAAACAAACTGTTTCTCTATAACATTACATCATCAGACATATACTGGACCAAAATGGCGATACGTCGGAAATGTTCCTTGTCACTAATGTATTCTTGACTTACCATAATGTATTGAAATTAAAACGAGTTTAAATATGGTTCCCCGCATGTTTATAATA
>JACCPG010005447.1:0-18731 GCA_016069955.1 Drepana arcuata
TTGCGTGTTGTCACTCTGTGTTCGGAGAGTTATAGTGTGTTGGCAGCATAATGGGTTTAATCCCTCTGCTTCCAACACAATGTAACAATCCTCCCCCCTCCCCAAGGAGCTCATTACTGGAAACCTTATTCACCGCGTAGGAACACAACACAAAAAATTGTGTTATTTGGCTACGGACTTCTATAAGGTGGAGGTCCTGCCCCACTCGGGCAGCTCCGAATTCGAACGGGAAACCCGTTATGCCCTACCTCTCTTAAGATCTCCCTATGCCTAACAGTGGGGGAATAGGCGAGGTACTTTGTATATAAGACGTGTTTTTGTGTCGCTGACTGTAACGCAAGATTATGAAAGCTAACAAAGAGGAAATACGTACTCTTTGTCCTCGATATCATCCAAGCTTACAGCAGGCGTCATAATGAGCCGAGGGCGTGTCATTTGCACTTCTTCTCGCTGCAAATCCACTGGTTTCGCCTGAATTGACATGTTTAACTTAAGCTCATAATATACTTTAAATTTGCAGGAAATTATTGTTACGATTCGTAAAGATTTTGTATAATTTTAAGTTTCAAGTCTAATGCAACAAAAAGGGGAGTTGATATAAAAAATGCGTGGAGAAGATCACATCCAGGGATTTGACTTGCACAGCATCACTACGCCTGGTCCAATAGTGGGTTATATGAAGCTGATTATATGATGATGAAGCTTATATAACATTCGCCAAATAATATTCCAAAACTGGTTTGAAAATACTATCTGAGTATTGATTATCTTTCTAGTTGAAACTTAAAATGTTAAGTCTATTGGCACCCAACTTGGGGCGTAAATTAAACCATTATGGTTCCACTCAAAAGTGAATTGTCTCGACATAACCAAAATCAGGCCTAAACATAAACTTACATAAGGTTTTTGAACATCCCACGGGTTGGTTCCAGTGATTGCCTTAGGTGTTACGAATAAAAACGAGGGTACGTTGGCAAGCTTCCAGTCAGTCAGAGCATGAACATCTTGCAAAGGAGGTGGCCTGACACGGTAGCACACAGGCTTCGCTTTGTATTCAGTCTTTATCACAGGTTTTATCTCGCCATTTCGGAAATCCGTTCGATTCGTGGTTTGGTAATCGAACATCAAGGATTCGAACCTTTGTTTATTGTCGCTCATATTGATAAAAATATCTGTATTGCAAAAAAATATTTTAAAGAATGTTGTGAAATTATTTGACAATGTCTAGGGCTTATAGTGTCTATGGTATTAGAAAAGGTTTCGTCATTTAATGGTTAATCAACCTCTTTTTAACAATATGAGAAATTCGATGAGTTGACAGATGAATGAATATTCACTATGTAGTTGGCACTTGAAGCAAATGAACCTCTTTCTCAAATTATAGCTTTCTCATGTCATCGGCCGTGGTGGCTCGAGTGGTTCGAGTAGTTGCCCGCAACACAAAGATTGCAAGTTCGAATCCCCTTAAGTACAGTGATTAGTAACACCATGTGCCTTAAGTTGAAGGAAAACATCGAAAGTAAACCTGCATACGATGAAGAATTATTCAAAAGACGTATGGATAGTCGTGTAACGGCGATGGACTAGCCATCTCTCACGTAGACACTAAAATATATCTGGTGGGTGTATGTAAAACCTGTACACATTTACCTACTCACCATCACTGATAACGGTAGAACACATTATTTGAGGTCTGATAATTTTTTTTATAGCAACATGTTACGATGACCGGCCGTGTACCTATTAACAAGGAGAACAGTGACAAATAGTAAAACTGCATATATGACCTTTGACAACCATTTATTAATATCAAGGCCCGTATACTAAATATACTTATTCTAAGAATATTAAATAATACTATATTTAAGGGAAGAATACAATATGATGCTATTGATTGGATGTCGATAATGCGAAAGAGGTCTGCAAAACTAGAGTGCAATGGTACTCTTTTCTGACTATCCTGAGAGGGATTTGATGTTATATAAACGTTTGCATTAAAACTACTGTCCACATCATAACCTCAACGCAAAATTTCTTAAGGACATATGTATGTACATCCACATACACATTTATGTAATCACGACTAGTCCCTCGCGGCGAAGGCAAAAAGAGCAGAGCAAAAGGCTACCTCTCTAGACGACTCTTACAGAACTCGTTCGCATCATTCACATTGATCACACCCCATAAATGCTGCCCGGTTTCGAGACCATTATTCCAAATTCATAATAACCTTCCTTATGAATAATTACATTTATTTTTATACCAGAGGTAGCATAAATGCACGCGGTACGCCAGAGCCGCTACATACGTGCGTACGTACACTGCTTACCCTGCAGGATTTACTCACACTAGCGTCTCATCTTGTAGCGACACGTTTTTCTGTGCTTTTCATTAACGGCTGTCTCTTGGCATGCTCTACACCTGTAAAAAACAAATGTATTTAATGTCGCTTGAAGGACTAAGAGAAAAGTAATGCCTCTTCTTGCACACTATCGCTTTGTATATCTGTTTCGTCAAAAGAGGAAGGAGAGAGAGTAAAAAATAGACTAACTTAGACAGAGGACGACTCAGCCAGAACTCCTTGGTCGAGTCACAGTGTCCGCGCAGCTGCCTATTATCCCACGTGACGCTCTCCATCCGCCACTCTGGAGACACGTACGGGGCCTGCAGCTTCGGCAGGAATATCTTAAATAAATAAGTTTAAAGGAGACGCGTCAGATATCACCTGCACATGTGGTTCAGCTGGTTTACTGCTGGATTAACATGGGATATGTCTCAAAAAGAAATTTACCTTGGAAATCAAATTTAACGCCGTTAAACTCTGGTCACATATTGTTTGTAAATAGGTACCTACTACATATATAGTGTAGTTAGTTTAGATTATTATTTTAGATTGGTCTTGTATTTTAATGGATTACTCTTCAATTCCATAAATATTCGGCCATAAGTTATTTTCGTGAAAAATTACGGGGTATGGCGATCTTAACGATTAATTATAATGTTGGTAAAAGAGCTTCCTTCTGCGAACGCTCCGGCTGTGGAATGAGCTCCCCGTTGAGGTGTACCCCAGAAAATTCAGCATGGAGTTCTTCTAGAAGGATGTGAAAAGATTCCTGCAGGGTCGGCAGCGAGCGAGCAATACAATGGTGTTGGAAGCGTTCTTATGAGGCATTAACTGCTTGTTTGTCACGTTAGTGGTATAAAAATGTTGTGCAAAAGTCTTACAGGATTCGACGGCGCTGGGTTCCCGGGTAAGGGCGCTGTGTTCCTCGGACAAGGAGGGATGGCGTCAAGGGCCTCTTTGAGCCCCTTAGCCGTATCACTGAGGTACATGTCGCCACACAGGAGCTGCCGCGCGCGAGGGTCCTCAACGTCATCTAAGCTGACGGCTGGTGTCATAACCAATCGAGGCCGTGTCTTTATAACAGACTCACGTTCCAAATCCACCAGCCTTTCCTAATAGGAAAAGATAGGAATACCTAGATCATAGGATCACCTTTACCTTATCACCTAAACCCTTAGTTTTCAAATGGGAAACGTGGTTGTAGGTACAAAAAAGCGTTACCGCCGCCTATGGGCGCTTGCACCACCAGGGGTATCACTCGCGAGTTGCCGACCCCTTATTTGATTAAAGTAGGTTTTTGAAGATTTTGTTGGAGTAATGTAGTAACTACATTTCAGTAAACTGTTTGTACACACTAGGTATTAATTGACACTACTAGAATTGACAGCGTCAAAAGGCAAGAGTAATCGATTACTCTTGCCTACTTCATGCTGTTTATCGTAACCCAAGGGCTATTGAGACTACCATCTGTCAGCCATTCCAGTTGTTGAACACAGCACTTCCATAAAACAGTGCAGCTGTCTACTAATGGTATAAGTATTTTTGTTTTCCCACAAGGGTCATCGGGGGTTTCAAAGGTAGGAGATGAGTATAACGTTGGGTATGTTATACACATCTTCAATAACCTTGTTAGTGCATCTGTACTCATTTAAGCATACACGTGACATCCTTGTATATCACGTTTGGTTAAATACTCACATACGGTCTCTGTACGTTATTCGGGTTGATGTTAATAATGTCGTGTGGCTTGTGTAGCAGACCAAAAGGGATGTGTTCCATCAAAGGTGCTAGAGTGTGTACATCCTTGAGTCGCGGAGGTGCTTTTCTAGCCGGCGAAACCTTAGGCTTGTGTATAGTCTGGGTTTCCGGCTTAATGTCAACCCAGCGGAAGTTCTCTTTGTACGTTGTTTCGGGGTTGAAAAGCATTGCTTCGATTTTGGCTTTACTATTTGACATTTCGCTGTACTTAATACTCTAGACGAGTTACTTTTATATTTTTTCTTTTACGCACTTTTTTTTCTTCCTGTATGATTTTAAGCGACGAGCTTATAATAGACTATTCTTATATGAAATGAAAATATATATATGATATGTCTCTAAATTAATAGTTTTCCAGTGTTCAATAGTATGCTTTGTTAAGTCTTATCTTTTTCACAATATTTAATGACATAAGATGTCAATTTTATGACAATTGTTGATGTTCCATGCCATTATCTAAAAGTGCATTGCAACTGTTTTTAACACTTAAAAGGTTTCATGCTTTTGTTTTGCATGATGGTAACAACTTATCCAAATGCCCTCGCAATACTAGAGGCTCCTAACCGTAGTCGAACCTATGGTGAGTGGAGCAGCTCTTATAACATTGGACTTAACATTTTGAACACACAGACAAAACGCATGATCATTTCAATAATTTATTCACCAATAATTTACACCAGTAATAATAATAATAACCGATAGAAAATATACAGATTAAAAAAATAGGATAATAATAATAATAATAAAAAAACAAAAAACAAAATAAATCATTTGACGTTATCACATAAATGAGGATAATTGACTTAATCAATATTACATAATGGAATATTTGATTCGACATAAAGGTCGGTCACACCTATGCGAATATTGACGACGTTGCGTTTTTAACTCGTGTTACTTTCATCGAGACGGTGTCTCACGTATATTTATGGTTTACTTATAGAGACCTTTGTTAAAAAAAATACAACATTCCGTTGTGTTTGTAATCTTATTTGTCGTAAATTCTCAATGTATCCGAAATATTTTCCAACATACAGGTTTCTTCACGATGTTTTTTCACCGTAAAGTTAGTGCTGTGATAAAAACTCATTGGTACAAACAAACCGCCAGGATTAGAACACGCAATTTTGACTACTTAAACCACTCGGCCACCACAGCTCTTAATATAACAAACCATATGAAATAAATAGTTGACGGTAACCAAATCTTTTATTTTAATGTACAGACAGCAACACAAGTTTTATAACATAAAATATAATATAATATATCCTCACGCCTTCCCACAAGGGTCCCCGAAGAGGTAGGCAGAGGTGTATAGGTAATACCCACACACCCACTTTCCGCCAGAGGTATATTAGGTGCCCACGTGACAGATGGCGAGTCCATCGCCGTTACTCAAGCACGACTATACATACGCCTTTGAATTTCTTCTCAGACGTATGCAGATTTCCTCTCGATGTTTTCCTTCACCGTAAAGCTCGTGGTGGACTAATCACTGTACTTAAGTTCAGAAAAACTCATTGGTACAGTCGGGATTCGAACTTGCGACCTTTACGTCGCAGGCAACTGCTCGAACCACTCGGCCACCACGGCTTTTACGGCTATACATGACTGGCAGATTTGGTAATTTAAACATATCTCGGTCTCTGTCTTCGAAGAGGTAGGCAGAGGTGTAGAGGCTACTACCTACCTATTAATTGAACATTGCGGCTCTCAAATTTTACGTCCAATCCCAAATAATTTTAATAAAGATATTTTGGACCCACTTTAACCCAACATTAACATTTAAAAGTTACATACTGAATTGAAAAAAAAAAAAAAACAGAATACAGATAAGACTAATATAATTTAATTTTACTATTATAATTTTTCTTATTTCTAAAACACCTGTGTTGCCGTCCGTACGAAATGTTCACTTAATATCACGAGATCAAAATTCACATTTTAATACAAAAATATTTAAGACCTCACTATATTAAAAGCACCCCGTTCACCAATTCTTTATTCTACTGGACAACACCACGCTTAGTAAAAGTAAAAATCCATGTTCAGGGCGCAATTATTGGATCACATTAAAATATTAACCATATTTGTTTGTAAGTAAGGTTCATGTTCAATTGATGACATTATAAATACTTTTGCGTGACATGACAATAGTAATTATTAAATAATTCACAACAGATATCAAATGATACGATCAAATATTCATTTCCACACAAATTGACCTAATATCAGACAAAGCAAAGCTTGTACTACGACAACTGGACCACGATATACTTACAGATATATATATATATATATATATATTACTTAGTATAAGTAATATATATATTACTTAGTATAAGTAATATATATATATAACTATAAGTATATTTAATCTTATCGCATGAAATATCACGAAAATATACACAATGTCATCAACTGATCTTAGAGAAATGCAACAATTTGTCATTAACTTCTCCCCAAATAAATGGGTGATTAAGGTTTATCTGGCAACATTATATCATATGTCAGTAGGAATACCGCGTCAGGAACACTGTTGCTATATTTATATAAATTCAGAATATAAATAATTCCTTACTTAATAAATAGGAATATATATAGTAATAAAATACTATAGGTAGTAAGTAATAAACTTAGCTTATTATACAAATGTCAACGTCCTGCAACCTCTTAATATATACATACAATTAACTTTCTGGTGTTTTTCGCCTTTTGAGTATGCTATATAAAGATATGTAATTCCCGAGAAAGTAAAAGAAATGACAGGATTTTCGCAAAAATGGCATTAAACAGAGTCAGTTTAAAGACAATTTTCCTTTAACAACTACAATACACGCAAATTGAACTAAATTTTCGGTTGTTTGTGACGTATACAATACTGAACAATATATTCATACTGATCTGTTACAAAAATACCCTTAAATACACGACCATAGAACTGAAAATTGGTCAGAGGACGATTGGATAGGAGCATTGGTCTATAGTTGGCTTTATGTCTATCATATATGTAAACTTAATATACAAGATACAAGGAAATATAGTCAGTCTTTTTAAGGCTCCTGACATACCGGTAACGATCACCAAAGGAGATAAATTGGAATAGTTTGAACGCTATTACAATCCAAATCCAAACGCAATAAGGTCGATAATCGTTTACAACTACGACAACATACATCGTTCTTTGGTCATACAATCGACATCGAAAAAATTGCAATAAAGACGACTTTCGGGCACAATTGGCTATATTTGTCTAAATAGGGCGGCGTTTGTCAATCGGGGACTTGCATCTCCGCCCAGACGGGGCAGTGAGGAGACGCAGGCCCGCCCCACGACCAGCCTCTAGGAATCGCCAAGTGGCTCAGCCCTGACTTAACTACCCCGCTATAGCCATTAAAGCTGCTCGTGCCAACCACCCCCGCACATAGTATATTACTCCTGCCAGCCGTATATATATCTACCGTAGTACACATTTCTTCGTTCAACAATGGATCGCACGGTTTGAAAGCTGAAACATAAAACATATATATATATATATATATATATATATATACATACATATAATCACGCCTCTTTCCCGTAGGATAGGCAGAGACCACTTCTTTTCACTTGCTACGATCCTTACTTACTTCTTTCACTTCGTCCACTTTCATTATAATTATATAATGAAAAAATAAAAAGCCGTGGTGGCCGAGTGGTTTGAGCAGTTGCCTGCGACGCAAAGGTCGCAAGTTCGAACCCCGACTGTACCAATGAGTTTTTCTGAACTTAAGTACAGTGATTAGTCACACCACGAGCTTTACGGTGAAGGAAAACATCGAGAGGAAACCTGCATACGTCTGAGAAGAAATTCCAAAGGCGTATGTATAGTCGTGCTTGAGTAACGGCGATGGACTCGCCATCTGTCACGTTGGCACCTAATATACCTCTGGCGGAAAGTGGGTGTGTGGGTATTACCTATACACCTCTGCCTACCCCTTCGGGGACCCTTGTGGGAAGGCGTGAGGATATATTATTTATTTATATATTATTATATTATTATCTCTTTGGAGACTCTTATATCTATATATATATATATATATACCTATATAGATATAAGAGTCTCCAAAGAGATACTCAGAGGTATAACAACAACAGGCTCTATTCGCCGTAGATATATTGAAGGTATTCCATATCCAGGTAAGTAAATTCCATCCATTCATATCCCTCTTTTTTTTGTATTATTTCTCGTAGCGTGAGTTCCGGGAACTTTTGCTACTTAACTCATATCATGTGCACTCATAGGTAATCAGTGTGTACGGATAATACTCAAACTATGTGGAAGGTTGCACTACACTATAAACTATAGGGAAGAATAGTGGGGCGCGTCTTCGTGGATGGCATTAGATATATCTCTCGTCCAAGGCCCCGATACCTATCACACTAGTCATTAGTTCTTTACGCAACCGCACAGCTGTGTCGGCGATAACGTTACAAATAATTGTAGGCTTAATTATTTAACTACCTCGTTATCACATAAGCATTGATTGCTTTACATTGAAGAGGTGTTATACTTTGTACCTTACTAATGCAATCACGTGTGAGAGGTGTATGGATGTATGATTATAGTTTGTTCAGACTACCCCTTATCACACAAAATGACTTAATGTAAATTAAAGAAGGGTAATTCCTTTACACATAAATATCACGATAACAAGTCCCTGACCGAGTAGGCAGCGAGAGATGAGTACCAATTCTAGATCTCCAGGTCTACAAAACTCTTTAATTTCATCCACATTCATCATTCTCTTCATACACGCTCGGCAGATCCGGGTGACCAATTAAACAAATGTGTATAACCATTTTTATTTTAGGTACATAGTTACATTACATATTACAATAAATATAGCTAGTTCAAAAAGACTGTTCCGATGAGTTTTTCTGAACGTAAGACAGTGATTAGTCACACCACGAAAGCTTCTAACGTTTAACTAGAAATTCAATTATGTTTTAAAGACGTATATAGTCATGCTTTGGAAACGGCGATAGACTCGCCATCGGTAACGTTAGCACCATATGTGCTCATAAAGATATATTTTACTCACCCAAGACATTCTCCCAGCATTCCATTTCGCCGACAATCACGAGGTGTAGTTTCATCGCTGCCGCCGATAGGGCCAGGGCCTTCAGGCGAGCACTGTCTTCGTCACTTAGTCTACCCTTGCAGAGGACATTGACCACCACCAGCGGCCCACCGCAGAGCAGGAACGCTGGGGATCGAAATTGGCTTAAATCAGTACCTATAAAAATACCTATAATAATAAATACCTGGGACAATTCCACACAAATTGACCTAGTCCCAAATTAAGCAAAGCTTGTGTTATGGTAACTAGACAACGATATATTTACTTATATACATATATACATATATACATATCATCACGCCAAGTCCCTAACGGGGTAGGCAGAGAGTATAGAGCGCCAGTTCTCTCTAGATTTGTATACCTCTTTTACTTATATAGAGAGATATATAAATAAATACATAGGACATCCAAGACTTAGGTACAATTACTCGTGTTCATCACACAAATATCTGCCCTCAGCGGGACTTGTATAACCTATAATTGCATTCATTTCCCCAGCTGTAGAGATGCCTGCAACGTAAAGATGCGATAAGACGTAAGTACGATTCCCGAATGTGACACTGAGCTTTTTCTTTTTACCATTCGCTTTCCATCGGTTGGACCGCATGTTTGTTGTTGTTTTTGTGGTATAACAAACACCTGTCAACCATAGACCGAAAGATCGAGTTGTCAACATGAACTCTTTGGCACGAGTATAACCATCCCAATAAAATTTACTGTCTTTGGACCGTAACTTATGGGTGACCGCAGCCAAATAGCCATCAAGTGTATATTTATACAAACAGACACGTAATTCACTGACAATGGGTATTGTAAGAAGTTCGCATCCTACTACATTCGAATAAACAAGACGCATGAACTCTTATACTAAGAACCTGAAGAACCCGATAGTCACAATTAAATGGACCCGATTTGTGGAAGCCCTCTACAGTTCCTAGATACTGATCATTACGCGTACGGTAACATATTGTTTGCTTTCTTAAATGAAAGTATCCTAAATTAAATAATAAATGTATCTTATTTAAATTTGCTAATCAACTGGTTAAGTGTGAGAAGAACAGGTCTCTTCTAAGGCACTGTTAAACGCTAAATGCACATCATCGGACAGAGTCCCTCATGGAGTAGGCAGATAGAGAGAGAAATAATCCTAATATCTAAATTTGTATACGGCTTAACTGTTCAACTATTCAACGACCCTTATGTAGTTTTCATACAGAAAGACCTATACTAACCCAGAAAGAAATACTATATCTGTAGGATAACAGGTCATCCCAAGCGTTCCCAAGCAGTGTCGGGAAAAACAGGTGACCGAAACAATTGTGCACGGTAACGAGGTGCGTGATATCAATGTTTAGCTCGCGAATGGTTGCGGCATGACATGCGAAGTCATGCACACAGTAGCACCGTATCAGACGATTAGTGTACAAACACTTGTATCTACTAGTATGTCCCATAGCTAGTCTTTTACAAAACATAGGTAGAAATTCGTCTGTACCATTCGGAATACATGTTTATATCGGTCAATATAAAGAACTACAATGACTAGATTAAATTATATTCTTTCATCTTTATCTTCTTTAGTTCATACTATCTTTAGGGTATTTGGGCTAACTTAACCTAGAAAGAAGGGTGTGGAAAGATTCCTGCAGGGTCGGCTACGCGCGAGTTATACCCCTGGTGTTGCAAGCGTACATAAGCGGCGGTAGCCGCTTACCATAAGGCGGACCGCATGCTTGCTTGCCACCCATGTGGTATAAAAAAAAGAAGGAACTTCCCTTAAAATAGTACATACATATCATCACGCCGAGTCCCTAACGGGGTAGGCAGAGAGTATAGAGAGCCAGTTCTCTCTAGTTTTACATACCTCTCGCTTCGTCCACATTCATCAGTCTCTTCATACATGCTCGTCGGTTTCGAGTACTCTTGACGTAAAATAGTAATTCCCTTGAAATAGAGTTCCGATAACTTTAGCTACTTAACCGAACAATGACGAGACCAAGGCCTCCAACCAGGTACTTTTTAGTTGCTGAGAACGTTGGACGGCTTGTGTCGGCTTAGAGCGATGCTTTTTCGCGAGCTAGGGAGCTGGGATGTAGAGGACACAACTGAGCAGGGCAGACCTCCACCATACCCTCGGACTATGTTGTTATCCGGTGCGAAAGATTTCAAAATAATGGTTGTTAAGGAAGAGGTAACCACCCGCTTCTTATACTACTAATACAGGTATACAGAGTCTGCAACGCGCAAGTATTGCAAGTCTATAGGCTTCAGTTAGTTGGCATAATGGTAACTCTGTCTTCTGCACCAATCTTTGCGAGATTCCAGGCAGCCACAAATACTTTTACCAATGAGTTTATCGTAACTGGGCTTCATATTTTAATTATTACCTACAGTTAGATATATTTCAAGTTTCATTAAGAATCAGTTGACTTTATGAAGCGTCCACAATATTATATTGTAATGCAAGTCAGTGTCCAACATGCCGTTGCAAATTACCCATACGACTAAACGGAGCCGAATATGGCATGGCACTAGGTACCATGCACGCGGAATTGGCCTCTATTGTAAGGAATTTAAGGTCCATAAGGCTGAAGTTAAAAGTCTATTATATAAGGACAGCGCATTAGCATGCTAGGTCAACGGAGATCACATAATTTGGTCAGAGGCATTGGACCATTGAATGTAACAGTTTTTTGTAAGTTTGCAAGAATAATTTAATACTATTATTGCAAGGTTGATGATTATTCAGGAAGTTAAAACGCGTTCCCAAACAATATTGGACTTGAACTCTATATCGACTCACTCGGAGTCTATGCGAATGACAAAGTATTTTGAGGTAGTAATTATATTACATATAATTTATACGTATTAATATACTTATGTGTATACGTATGTATAGTTCCCACAAATACGCCGGAAAGATATTTAGGTGACAATGTGCCAGTTTGACAGACCTGTATTTTTTTTCTTATATTAGATTATGGGGTTTATACTGTTATAATTGCTGGTTGATGTTCTAATTCTAATTATTATTTATTAGGTGGTTATTATTTACAAGAGACTACTTCTACCCTAACATCTCACCCAGACCTCTTTCGCATCATCCACATTTACCAGTCTCTTCATACATACTCGCCAGCTTTGAGTACTCATGATGTTTTGTATCTCATCTGGGTACTTGAAACGCGGTAAAATACTCGTATATTTTTTATATTAGATTGACAGCCATGAAAATTTTACTGCAGGTGGTAATAACAAACAGATTGCACGCTGTAAAAATTTTATGGCCTTTGTAGGCCACGGTCGTAAAAGAAAAATCCACTGGTTGCCTTTTGAAGGCAACTTGTGTAGATTGGTATTGGTTTTAGTTGACAGAGACAATTAAAAATCACATGAACAATATTTTACACATACATACATACATACATTTGTCACATACTAAATATAAAACTAGTCCACCGTTCCAAGAAAAAAAAACTCCGCGGCTTTCTTTTTTAACATTCGTTCCATTTTAAGGAGGGGTAGAGAACGACCAGAACAGTTACTCGAAATTTCCATAAACGTTTTATATGGCAACTGTTCGCCACAGATATACAAAAGTGAAATGTGACAGATATGTCAATTTTCAATCAATGATTCGAGTCGCAAATTTGTATACAAACTTTGGCTAAGATTTTACAATTGAATAAATATCAGTGTAAAGTAAAAATACATAATACATATGATTTGATTGGCTATTCCTAATACACCAAAGAAAGTTATTTAATTAGAGAATGAGTACCAAACAGGCTCGTCAGTTTCGAGTTCTCTTGTCTTTTCGAGACTTACTCGCCATAGCATTAAATTACTGATGAATGTGGATGAAGCGACAGAGCTATGAAAGACAAATGCAAAAGAGTATTGACGCTCTACTCTTCTTGGTTACAGTAACTGCTCTGTTGATATGTATGTATGATATCATAAATGTCATATCACGCAGGTGTTGCCAACATGATGCAAAAACCATAGCTCAATCACGCTAATGATGGCACTGGTACTTTTGGCATCCAACGAGAACATAACGTTACGAGCATTACTGTGTTGTTTGAAGGGCACTGCAGCTAGTGAAATTACTTGGCACAGTAATTGTTTCGAGGTTCCCGTTGCGGTCACGCAGACTTCAGTGTTTTTAATGATAATTGGCCTGGGTATATTTGTCTCGTTTAAAGAAGAATATGGCAATGGATAGTGGCCTTTGGAGATCATTTACGGCAACTTGCAGAGAAATATTCAAACAATATATTGCCGAGCAAAAATCGATCGATATTAGTGTAATGTTTTAAGAGGAAAGATTTGATTGTTTGTTACTGTTTTCTAAGTTTGAGACTCATAAACTCCCGATTTTAATAATTATTTCACAAATGGAAAGGTAGTATAATATAAAACCGTGGAGTAATATTTGCTATATCTTTATATATCTATTTAGTCTGTGCGTGTATTTGTCACTGCAGTCCTCCTAAACGGCTGGACCGTTATTTAATGAAATTCTGTGTTCTTCAGGTGGATTCGAGAATGGTTTAGATTCACAATTGGACCCGATAGGTGGCGCCACCATCGTATTTTTTCACCCGAGCGATGTTTGGCGGGACAACTAGTATGATTTAAAAACCCTACATAAATTACACTAAATCAAATTTAACGCGAGTGAAACCAGGAGCCCTCACGCCTTCCCACAAGGGTCCCAGAGGGGGTAGGCAGAGGTGTATAGGTAATACCCACACGCCAGAGGTATATTAGGTGCCAACGTAACAGATGGCGAGTCCATCGCCGTTACTCAAGCACGACTATACATACGCCTTTGAATTTCTTCTCAGACGTATGCAGGTTTCCTCTCGATGTTTTCCTTCACCGTAAAGCTCGTGGTGTGACTAAACCAGGAGTCACCTCAATTTAAGCAGTTCGTCCCTAGTAAAAGCTATTTAAGTGTCTCATAGGCAACCTTCTTTATTCAGATATCCGTAACCGACACGACCTAGTGGCACACAACGCCACAATACGGCCAGTTGTGACACAATCGATCGATTTGACTGTTTTATTACAACAACTGTGTAGGTATGTACCTCACGCAATCGGTAGGACGCTCACCTTAAATGAAAATTATAGTTATAGGTACACTGCTATTTTATCAATCAATCAATCAATCAATTTATTTGTAAGCAAAATACAATTAGTAGTCACACCACGAGCTGAACGGTGAAGGAAAACATCGAGAGGAAACCTGCATACGTCTGAGAAGAAATTCAAAGGCGTATGTATAGTCGTGCTTGAGTAACGGCGATGGACTCGCCATCTGTCACGTTGGCACCTAATATACCTCTGGCGGAAGTGGGTGTGTGGGTATTCCTATACACCTCTGCCTACCCCTTCGGGGACCCTTGTGGGAAGGCGTGAGGATATATTATATTATATTTATTATTATATATATTTATATATATCCATTCATTAATCTGATATAACAATCCAGTCGCAAACTAAATAAATATCTGCCGTAAAAAGAGTGTTACTACACCTCTGCCTACCCCTTCGGAGATACTTGTGGTTCGAACATGCAATCTTTGCGTTGCAGGAGAACAGGCCGAGCCGTTTAAATCTATACTGTCGTTAAAATTGCAGCGTTCGCGACTTAAGGAAATTACATTTTAATACGAATTACAATAAACTAAAATACGCCGCTCGCTACGGCCGCCATTAAAATACTATTTGTAGACATGACTGCATGTACATACGGTTATGTAGATAAAGTGATGTTTTTCGCTTATTTTGTGTCTGCGCTGCGTTTAAACGGTTTCAAAGCATGACACCAAGGGCATATAGGTATATAGATACATATAATTATATATATGTAGATTTTGTTGTTTTACATTCGTTAAGCATGCGCAGTGAAGCGTGCAAAATCAACATATATTGACGAGCAGATTAGTATACTTTACAGGTATTTAAACGTAGACTTATTAATTGCCGTGGTGGCCGAGTGGTTGGAGCAGTTGCCTGCGACGTAAAGGTCGCAAGTTCGAATCCCGACTGTACCAATGAGTTTTTCTGAACTTAAGTACAGTGATTAGTCACACCACGAGCTTTACGGTGAAGGAAAACATCGAGAGGAAACCTGCATGCGTCTGAGAAGAAATTCAAAGGCTTATGTATAGTCGTGCTTGAGTAACGGCGATGGACTCGCCATCTGTCACGTTGGCACCTAATATACCTACGGCGGAAAGTGGGTGTATGGGTATTACCTATACACCTCTGACTACCCCTTCGGGGACCCTTGGGAGAAGGCGTGAGGATATATTATTATATTACTTATTAATTCGGTAGTCCAAAATAAAAAAAAATAAGAATCAAAAATGTATGAGACGGATAACCAAGTAGCATTTTATTCAGAAGCTAAAGATACTGTGCAAGTATTCAGTGATCTTAAGTTACACAATTAATGGTTACGGCTGTCCCCGACGACGGCTGGACAAGAATTATTTTATCTTAAACCTAGTATACGTATTGATAAGTAAGTAATACCTATGCCTAACCCTTTCGAAGACTCTTGTTGGAAGATATATCTTAATATATATAAATTACATGTCACGTTATTTGTCCGCGATGGGCTCTTAAAACTACTAAACCGATTTCAATCAAATTTGCACACCGTGTGCAGTTGGAGTGAGTAGTTACATCACAATTGGACCCGATAGGTGGCGCTACGATCGTGTTTCAGGAAGTTATACTTTTTCCCCCGGGCGAAGCTGGGCGGGACAGATAGTATATATATGTACACATACACTCATATATATATATATATATATTACACAGCAAGTGTATATGTATGTATATATATATATATATATACATACGATTGCTGTCCCGCCCAGCTTTACTTGGGTGAAAGAATAAAAGAGTCTGAAACACGATCGCTGATAAAGATTCGTATTTTAGTGTATGTTGCTGTAGCCACTTGGCACAGGAAATTTAAACTGTAAATTATATTAGTTCGAAATATTATAAACATATCGATCACTCTATCATAACGCTTTCATCGTGGGATCATCAATGCGGTGAGGTGTGTTTAAATATTTTGAGATTAAGTTACAGGTGCATTAAAATTTCAGTAAAATTTCTCGCGTATTATACATTTCCTTTTACGCGAAAAAGGACTCTAAAGTAATTTATAGTAAGTTTATATTTCACAGTACATTCACCTTATCGGTATCGGACTACAATCGTAACAGCAAAAGTCGCATATTTTCTTAGTAAACTCAATTCGCTTCTTGTTTGCCTCAAGAAACACGCGATCTGTAAGAACGTTTTAAAGAGAAGCATAAAAATCTCGGTTTCAAATGATTCAATTGAGCCAGAGCATGTATGAAGAGACTGATGAATGTTGATGAAACGAAACAGGACTGACGCTTAACCTGGCTAACAACTTAAGCCACTTGGTTTAATATCCATGATTAATTGAATACATGCATACATATAATATGTCCAGCAGTGGACTAGTGTGCCCATGATGATGATGATGATGATGATGATGATGGTGATGATGATGATACATATAATATATTTAATTAGACTTGTATTTAACGGAGACCAAACTGATTACGACTAATTACTCAGGTTTTAGATACCTAATTATTTCTCAAAATAAACATATTCTGCTTTTGACGGCTCCTGACTGCGAAATTTGTGGAAGCAGGTTCGATTCCCGCTGATGGCAGATATTTGTATGATGAATAGGAGTATTTATAGGAGTATTTTCTTCCGCGAACGCTCAAGCTGTGGAATGAGCTCCCGTTGAGGTTTTCCCTGGAGAGTACAGCATGGAGTTCTTCAAGAAGGGTGTGAAAAGATTCCTGCAGGGTCGGCAACGGCAACGTGCGAGTGATACCCCTGGTGTTGCAAGCGTCCATAGGCGGCGGTAACCGCTTACCATCAGGCGGACCGCATGCTTGTTTGCCACCCTAGTGGTATAAAAAAAAAGTCTTGGATGTCCTATGTACATAACTATATTTCTATATGTATATATGTTATGTTGGTTTGTTCTGCACTTTTAGAGTTTTTGAAGCGTACACATACCGATCGAGATGAAATTTTAGCATGATATATAATCCGTATCAAGGATTGTTTTTATGTATTTTTTGCACCAGTCACATATCCACAGCGAAGCGTGACAGGGAACAGCTAGTATATATATAAGTATATAGCATACCGTGGTTTAGTTACCATAATACAATCTTTGGTTAATTTGGGGCTATGCCAATTTGTGTGGAATTGTCCCAAGGTATTTACGTATTTATTCATTCGACGGAGAAATGTGATTACAGATCTGAAGCTTGATTTTAATGGGAATAAAGCGAAAGAGACCAACTCTAGAGAGGACTAGCGTTCTACCCTCTGTACCGACGCGTGAGGGAGAAGACGCAAATAACACATATAAAAGTCAATCAACATACATACATAGTAGATACAGAATGTATTGTACGGATTTGGAATTCCAATTGACATATTATGTTGGAAAAAACACACAGTATTTTCGTCCATGTATTCAATTGACCTTGATCACACGCGGGGGCGGTGAAACAATTGAATAAATCAAACGCCCGATGTGGATATAGGAGTGTCTGTCTGTATTAATAGTCTCGGCAATTTGCTGTAGAATTCTTGACAAATGAACTGCGAAAGGTTGCCGTATTTTATGGTACTAGGCAGCTTCGTCTAACTCTCTATTTTCTTACTATAAGATATGAAGAAAGATTGACGAAACAGATATACAAAGCAAAAGTGTGTGCAAGAAGAGGCAGGGTAGAGGCAGGAACAGGGTAGGCAGAGAGTATAGAGCGCCAGTTCTCTCTAGACTTACATACCTCTTTCGCTTCGTCCACATTCATCAGTCTCTTCATATATGCATGCATGCGTCGAAACCGACGAGCATGTATGAAGAGACTTGCTTAATTATTAAGACATTTGTAGTCTTTGGTGAAGCCCGATGAATTCTAGGTCAACATTTGAAGGACGGAAGGAAGTGACGAGTCGGCCGGAAGCCGTTCAAGCCGAAAACTATATAATGTAAGCAAATTAATGTATAATGTTGGTGCAGGAATTTGTTGAGGATACATTCCATTACGTGTAATGGTGCGATTATCATATTATCGTATTATAATCAAGAATTTAACGTGAAAATTACTATTATTAATAGGATTATAACAAATTGACGAGCCGACGTGGCCGAGTGGTTCGAGTATTCGCCTGCAACGCAAATATCTATCTATCATAAAATCCAAATTGTACTACATTTATTTAAGTATAAACATAACAGATCTGTCTACAAAATATATGTAGTTATAGAACTAGGATAAAATCGATCGAATAATATAGCATGGGAACGTAAAGTGTACTCAAACGGCATGTATCAGTAGATGATTTTTTTTTATACAACAAGAGTGGCAAACAATACGGCCCATCTGATGGGAAACGGTTAC
>JACCPG010005449.1:0-23213 GCA_016069955.1 Drepana arcuata
AAGCATGCGATCCGCCTGATGGTAAGTGGTTGGCAACACCAGGGTAGCGCACGCGCGCTGCCGACCCTGCAGGAATCTTTTCACACCCTTCGTGATAAACTCCATTCTATACTCAATGCCTCAACGGGGAATTCATTTAACAGCCGGGGCGTTCGTGGAATTGAAACTCCTTTGAAACCGCACAGTACGAGACTTTTAGTTGCAAAATATGGGGATGAACTGAATTTAACCCGTACCGACCAATATACATTGCGCACGCAACGCTGAAGTGTTCGACCAGTTTAAACTGGTTAAATGAACAGGTCGCTTATAAATAGGATGTGAATATTTTTAAATGCATCTAGAACATGTAACAATTCAGTCATATTTTAATATGTTTCTAAACGGAGCTATTTACGACATGCAAAAATTTGTTTTTATCTTAATCTTTAAACATATAATTTTAAAAATCGAAGCGTAACACAAAGCAGGAGCATTTCAGAGATACTAAACATAAAAGTATGACTGAATATGGTTACACGTTGGAAAATGATGTTAAGCGGTCACCGCAGCACTAGACTTACATCGTCCGAGTCGGGTTGCTTGTCGGAGGCTGGGCGGGGGGTCTCGGGCGTGCGCGCCGACTTCACCTTAACCAGGAGGACTGGCTTACACACTTTGCTCACACTCGACTACTTTGTATAGAGAGTACTTTAAATGGGACAGGGTAGGGTATGTCACAAAGTTTTTCAATTAAATAAATATATAATAAACAACAATAATATCCTGACGCCTTTCCCACAAGCTCAAATATGTGACAGTGTTATATGGCACAGTGAATGGAAGTTTTAAAAACATTTTACGTTGAAAAAAGTTTTACTTTATTTTCGCATGAAAATCTGCTATTATAAGCGTAGATTTTAATTACTTTTTCATCCAGGTGACCTCACGGAGTGACATAGTCGCTGTGCGACAAAACTCCTTAAATAAAGATAAAAAATATTTGCTATAAGATATATATATATTATATATATCTTATAGCATATTTCGAAGTGAGAATTAGAAATAATGAATTAATAATGTTGTAATTTTGCATCTATTAACTATTTGTTTTATTGCATTGTTATGAGGATATATTTAAAACATACTATACGTTCTAAAATAATAAAAAAATTGCATGCCTTTATACAAAAGTCGAAAATCGACTAATAAGTCGATTCGAGTCTAATAAGTAATAAAAAATAAATAATAGTTTAAAAAGACTAAAAAAAATACACTTTTTATAGAAAATGTTTAAAATTTTGAATTGTCATCGGTCCTTAATAAGTATGCCAAATTTCGAGTTAATCCGACGTTTTGAAGGGGGTTAAAATCATGTTCAAAGATTCCGTTACATACTAACATACATACGTCTCAAGCTAATAAAAGCGTATTAAAAAGGGGGTTGTGTTCCATTTCTGCTTTGGCGACACTTCGGAGACCGTTGCGGGGGATAAGGGGCGTAAGGGATATTATACGGTCTTAGAAAAACCTTTGGTAATTTAACGATAGTATCAAAAGTCAAGTCAAGTGTAAGCAATTTGTGAGAGTTAGTAAAAATCCAACATCACAAGGGAAATATTAAACACAATTATTTTAATGCATGCTCAATCAATTGTATACCATATTCATAATACATTTAAGTACTTTTGTAAATTGATCGAACAATAATCGAAAGATGCATTCTTTACCCATAAGCTGTTTAATGAGTGAACTATAATTCAAATTATACGAAAATGGTCTTTATACACGCTGCCATAAAACTTATAACAGCAAGAGGATTAAAACTCCGCCGGTACCGTATCGCTATCAATCGAAATAGAACCTTAGATCCGTTAAGTTAAAGCATGCATCTAACGAGGATGATTTTCATATTAATACTTATAACCACACGACATGAAATGCCAACACCACACATATTTAATCCAAATACAATATTATTTATGACACATTAAATTAATTAATTTAAATCATTAGCTGCGGATAAAGTTCTCTGGGGATTTTCATTGCATGCTACCAAATTAATTTTGCCTAGAGGGGCTGAAAATGGTAGCATTGCTCACAAATCATGACGTTAAATTAACATCATGTATAGTAGGTAGACCGCGAAGGAGATGGCGACAAGACCTGGACAACACATCTGTGGACATGCCAATACTAGCATTGGACAGAAACACTTGGAAATCATGGGAGGAGGCCTTTGCCCAGCAGTGGGATGTACCAGGCTAACATCATCATCATAGTGGAACCATTGTAGGGCAGCGAATCCTGGGGTTTGACAGACTAAGCATGCAGTCGAGATGCGTCCCTCCGAAATCTGTGCGGCTTAACGATATAAGATCTTATATGTATTCCACTGGGTGAACGAGATGAGGTTGTAAAGATGAAGAAGCGGTTACCGCCATTGGAGACCACCATTGGAGATGGTACCTGCGATCTCCTGGTGAGGCTGCGGCTGGCGGGGTCAGGCGTGGGGGGCTCGAAGCTGTCCACATCCGAGGTGTCGTCGTAGGTCAGCTCGGGGAACAGCTCGTCGTGGTCATCGATGACGAGGAGAGCGTCCTCGTCAGACTCGCCGCTGGCAGTGCCGTTGGCGTCGTCGGCGCCATTGGCTTCCGGGACGCCGTTGGTCGACTCCTGGACGCCGTTACGCGACCGGGTGCCACTTCTCTTATCTGGCTTCTCTTGCTACAAGATGTTAATTCATTTATAATATAGGCACACCAATAAGTCACATGTCGGACGGACGCCAAGGACGGAAACATCAAGAGTACTCGAAACCGAATAGTATGTATGAAGAGACTGATGAATGTGGACGAAGCGAAAGAGCTATGTAAGTCTAGAGAGAACTAGCGCTCTCTGCCTACCCCGTTAGGCACTCGGCGTGATGAGATGTATGTAACAATTCACATATCGTTATAACATAAATACATATTAATACGTAATTGTCTGCAACACAAAGATCGCAAGTTCGAATCCCGACTGTACCAATGAGTTTTTCTGAACTTAAGTACAGTGATTAGTCACACCACGAGCTTTACGGTGAAGGAAAACATCGAGAGGAAACAATTCAATTTCAAAGCAATTCAAAGGCGTGTGTATAGTCGTGCTGGAGCAACGGCGGTGGACTCGCCATCTGACATGTTGGCACCTAAAATATATCTCAGGCGGAAAGAGGGTATATTGGTACTACCTATACACCTCTGCCTACCCCCCTTCAGGGAATTACTAATTTCTTTCCACAAACTAAATAATTAGTTTTGTCTCACCGCAGTCCAACCTCTCTATCGCAGATCAGATCCGACACTGCTTGCTGGTTCGATACAGTCTGCCTCTTGAGGTATCATTGGCTAATATTCAATTGGAATGTGGGTGTGAATTGTAATAATTAATGCATATTATTGCAGGCTGCACTTCGAATTGCGCATATTTATTGTCCATGTTACATGTAGGAGGGAGGACGGAGGGGGGTACTTCTTTATTAGATTTAGAGAATTCCTGCGATCCCCTCGACTAGAAATTGGTGGGGCGCGTTTTCGTGGCTGGCACTATCTATGCATACATGTAAAAGTTTGTGAGGTTGTTTGCGTCTCTTTTCTTTTGCGCAACTACTGAACGGCATTGGTTGAAATTTGGCACAGATAAAGAATATCAGTTGGATTAAGCACATACATTTCAATAGTCGACTTTTCCTTAAAACAAATCCCATGTACCGTTATCTATCTCTGTGGCAATTTTCATCGAATTCGGTTCAGTAGTTTTTGCGTTAGAGTAACAAACATCTACACAAACTGACCATTATTATTATTAGGTACTTCTTCTCAGACAGACCACGGTCCTCTCTCTTACCACATAAAAAATATCATACCTTTCCACTCTTCTCTCCCTTTCCATCTTCTTTCACTTTCTCAGTCGGTTCTCCCTTCTTGTCATTTTTGTCAGCTTTTTTATCAGCTGACTTATCATGCTTATCAGTTGGTTTCTCTGTCTTTTCAGCGCTCTTGTCTGTCTTCTCGGGTTTTTCAGCCGGTTTACTTTCCTTGTCAGCAATTTTATCGGTTTTTTCAACAGTCTTCTCGATTTTTTCAGTAGACTTATCATTCTTTTCAGATTTCTCTGCGGCCTTTTCAGCCAATTGTTTTTCCTTTTCCGCGTTGGCAGCCATTTTCTTTTTCATCTCTTTAACTGGACTGTCCGTTCTCTGGAAAACAAAAGGCATACTTTTTAGTTCTAGTACCTTTTAGAGAGGAGTGGTTCTCTTTATTAAGTTTTGCTTTTGCTTCAAATAATACATACTGAAAGTAAAAATGCAGTTGAGATGCGATCTCTTCGAAAAATGTGCGAAGTAACGATATTAGATCGAATCCGCAATGAAGAGATTCGCAAATCAACTGGCGTGAAGAAAGGCATGTTACGTTGGTTCGGACACATAGAAAGGATGAGTGAAGAAAGATTGACGAAACAGATATACGAAGCAAGTGTGTGCGAGAAGAGGCAGAGGAAGACCACGTTCCAAGTCTTCCAACTACCTGGATCAAATCGATCGGACTCTCAAGGACGGGAACGTTAAGAATGAAGAGACTGATGAATGTGGACGAAGCGAAAGAGGTATGTAAGTCTAGAGAGAACTGGCGCTCTATACTCTCTCCCTACCCCGTTAGGGTCTTGGCGTGATGATATGTATGTATGGAAAAATACGATAACCAAGGGAAAGTGAAAATATACAAATAGCTACTGGCGCGTGCTAATATAATTGACTGATGTGGGAGTCACGGCTATTGCACAATTTGCATATATGACAATATTATTAAGAGCCTGCGAGACGTGTGACCTAGTCTCGGTCTAGACTTTAAACATATTACAACATTGACAGACAGTTACAAGACTTAAAATAAAATATAAAAAAAAGGCTTCGACTATATTTTCGGTCCGTAACGGGAAGATATTTTTCTTTAACTTGATAATTAATACCAGGGGCTTCACTCGCGCGATGCCAACCCTGCAGGAACCTTTTCAGACCCTTCTTGAAGAACTCCATGTTGTACTCTTCAGGGAAAACGGGGAGTTCATTCCACAGCCTGAGCGTTCGCGGAAGGAAACTCCTTTGGAAGCGCACAGTGCGAGACCTTTGTGGTTCCAAGGTATGGGGATGAATTCCCCGTCGATGGCAAGAGATGCGGTGGTAGAAGGTGGAAGTGGGCATCATGGTGAATAATATTGTGGTAAGCCGTATGCTTGTTTACCACCATAGTGGATAATAATAAAAAACAATTATTTGTAGTGAAGACAAGTGTGGAGTAAATATTTCTTTCGTTGGGTTTAATAAGTTGTATGAAAGACCTGAACAATGTATTAGGGTCAAGAGACAATATGTTGAATAGGAAAAATATTTAAAATACATCTTCACGTCGTCACCGGTACACAATGGTCCCCGAAAGAGTAGGCAGAGGTGTGTAGGTTACACTTACTTTCTCCTTTTCTTCACTAACCGCCGACTTCCGCGTCACCTTTTGACTCATGTTTTACCTGTAAACAAATATTTCACAATATAAATAACAGAATTAGTGATTATATACTAGAGGTTTCCTGTGGTTTCACTCGCGTAAAATTTTATTTCACAAGTGGATTTTCTACTTTCATGGTTTAGCTTTATAATTGGACCCGATAGGTGGCGCTGCGATTGTGTTTATTATTTCACCCAAGCGAAGCTGGGCGGGACAGCTATTATCTTACTAATCTTACTAATATTATAAATGTGAAAGTTTGTAAGTTTGGATGTTTGCGGTTCTTTCACGGCCAAACAGCTAAACCGAACCGAACTTGAAATGGTGATAGCTTATACCTAGGAATAGGACATAGGCAACTTTTTTTTTTTAATCCTGAAAAATGTTCTTATATTGTAATGTATGATGCACTTTCACGGCATAGCGGCTGAACAACTACTTGTTCGAACTCCACGCGGGCGAAGCCGCGGGCATAAGCTAGTTATTTTGCGAAAGTTTGTGATGATGTTTGTCTCCCTTTCACTTTGCAAAAACTCGTAGATGGAATTGGATGAAATATACACATGTGCTGTTTTTTCTTTAATTAATCTACCTATGAAATCCTATTTTAGACGGGTGAAACCGCGAGCACAGCTTGTATAGCTAGCAATACATTAAGTCTTAGTGTAAGTCATCAAATCCCTTTGTTGTACAAGCCGATAACTAGTAGCTTTGAATCCTCTCCAATTCTTCCTATAGCTTTGATGTAGAACACACCTATTCCACGGTCCTCGCACCAACAAGCCTAAGCATTTTTTTTTCTTTTTTTTTTATACAACAAGAGTAGCAAACAAGCATACGGCCCACCTGATGGGAAACGGTTACCGTAGCCCATTTACGCCCACGATACCGAAGTATCACTTGCGCGTTGCCACTCTGTGTTCGGAGAGTTACAGTGTGTTGGTAGCATAATGGGTTTAATCCCTCTGCATTAACACAATGTAACAATCCTCCCCCCTCCCCAAGGAGCTCATTGCTGGAAACCTTATTCACCACGTAGGAACACAACACAATAAATAGTGTTATTTGGCTACGGACTACTGTAAGGTGGAGGTCCTGCTCCAGTCGGGCAGCTCCAAATTCGAACGGGAAACCCGTTATGCGCTACATCCCTTAAAGGCATAAATCCGATACATAAAATACCCTGAGCATCTTACTACATAATATATCCTCACGCCTTCCCACAAGGGTCCCCGAAGGGGTAGGCAGAGGTGTATAGGTAATACCCACACACCCACTTTCCGCCAGAGGTATATTAGGTGCCAGCGTGACAGATGGCGAGTCCATCGCCGTTACTCAAGCACGACTATACATACGCCTTTGAATTTCTTCTCAGACGTATGCAGGTTTCCTCTCGATGTTTTCCTTCACCGTATAGCTCGTGGTGTGACTAATCACTGTACGTGTACAGTCGGGATTCGAACTTGCGACCTTTGCGTCGCAGGCAACTACTCGAACCACTCGGCCACCACGGCGCACATCTTCCTACATTTTACCCCAAAACACGAGGCACCCGTCAACAATAGTATAATGGCCATACTTACTCAGCTGAATCATTCACTGGTACCTTTCAGAGCCAATATTTAGAACTATTATCTAAGCGTACGTAAGTCTATTAGCAGACGCGGGTGAATGAACTCACCGACACACACTAATATAAAAATGGTGTATGGCCTAAACAACCCGGAAAACGTTACATCGTACCATAATTTTACATATACTATAATGTTTTGTAAAGAATATCGTATAATATATCCTCACGCCTTCCCACAAGCGTCCCCGAAGGGGTAGGCAGAGGTGTATAGGTAATACCCACACACCCACTTTCCGCCAGAGGTATATTTAGGTACCAACGTGACAGGTGGCGAGTCCATCGCCGTTACTCAAGCACGACTATACATACGCCATTGAATTGCTTTTCAGAAGTATGTAGATTTCCTCTCGATGTTTTTCTTAAAACGCTTCCTGTCATGAGTTGCACCGCACCCACATACGCTCAAATCGCTATGAAATATGAATGTTGTTAATAGCACAAGGGCCCTTCTATTTCCAATGTTCGGACTGATATGTGAGTAGACGCCTGGAGTTAAAAGTAGTTCAAGTTTATTATCAAACTTGGCTACCGAAATTCTTCATATGGAAGGCTTTCTAGTGACCAAGTTACAGGACCATTTTCACAACCTCCATGACAAACTCCATGCTCTCTAAGGAAAACCTCAATGGAAATAATTCCCCATTGAGGTTGAGTACTGAGAGGCTGTAGAGTAGAGCCTGACCGTAAAGATTAATGAAGATAAATTATTATTAAGTATATATTGTAAGATTTCAAGACAAAATCAAGGACGTCTTGAATAAAGGCCAGGTCAAGAGTACCCTAAACCGAAGAGCATATATGAAGGGAATAATGAAAGTGGACGAAGCGAAACGAGTATGTGTGTAAGGATCGTAGCAAGTGGAAAGAAGTGGTTGTTGTTGAGGTTATTGTAAATTACCCACACACGCCCTTTTCGTTGGAGGTATATTTAGGTGCAAACTTGACAGACGGCGAGCCCATCGCTGTTATAAGACCACGTGTCCACGACTATAGCCACGTCATTGAATTTCTTCTCAGACGTATGCAGCTTACCTCTCGATATTTTCCTTCACCGTAAAGCACGTGATTAACTTACTTAGAGTTTTAATTTTGTACTTAAATTCAGAACAGAAACACGGTCGGGATTTAGGACTGGCAATATTTGCGTTATTATCATAACGTATTGCGTATTCTATTCCAATATTATTTAGCACTAGCTGCCCCGGCTAACTTCGTAACCACCTAAAAAGTGAGGAAATTTTTTGTTTATACTTATTTCTTCGTATTTTTTTACGTTTGACTTCATCAAACACAACAAAAAAAATGATCATCCAAATCGGTTCAGCAGTTTAGTGATTCATTTTTATTTATATAGATTTAATTCAGTCTCTCTTTAAGGGAACCCACAAACACTAGCACACCAATTTAATCTAGCTAGGAGAACGTGAAACCAAACTAAAGCGACGCTCGTGACCTTGGCTGCCGACCTTGTATCAAGTTACCCACGGCGTGAAATAAATGGACCTCAGGCGTAGGAGTGCTCGAAGCGTTGTTAATGATTCAATATACATATTATGAGGGGCCACTGTTATAGATCTTAATAATATTATTAATGCCAAAGTCTGTTATGACGTATGACACTACCTAATAGCGCGGAGCAGTAGGCATAAACACGCATGAATTTAAGGCGGGTGACACACGTACTGACATGAGTATATATTATGACGTCACTAACAGCACCTCATACACAGCTAAGACAAGGCACTTTGAAACTTATAGTTATGAAAATACAGCAATAATTAGCAGTATCATGGATGTCAATTATCATCTCGTAAGTGTAAGGAGTGTTGGGAGCTTGCCATTAGGGACGGGTCAATGCACTTTGTTAACAAGAGTGATGGTCTCGTAGAGTGGTATTATGATCACTTGGAAAGATGGCGGACAGTTACTGTGGAATTTACATATACTTACTAGCAGTCACGCTAGCTACGCTTGGGTGAAAAGTTAAATTTTCCGTAATACGATCGCAGCGCCACCTATCAGGTCCATTTGTGACATCTAAACCAATGCGACTGTCGAATAATAGACAAATAATTTGCAATGAGATGTAAGCTATCCTATCTTTCAAGTTGGATCAAACTGCTCACGGTGTGCATATTTGACTAAAATAGGTATAGCAGTTTAGGAGTCCATCACGAACAAACAACGTGACGCGTTATTTATATATATTAAGAAAGATATTTGAACTTAGGAAGAAACTCGTTGGTACGATTGAGATTCGAACTTGCATTTTTGTGCTGCACGCAACTAGGTGATCGAACCTCGGCCACCATAAGTCAAACACGCGTCAATTAATATCTTGAAGTTGGGTTTGTTTTTACCTTTAAACCTACCATAATACACCGCAAGAAGGTCGAGGCAAAGATTATTACAAACAAGGACATGTTTGAGTAAATAACACGAGTTGAAGTATTAGTGCAAGCGTGACATGTGTGCTTCACAGGAAATATTATGGTTAACCACGTGACAACGCGACATGCATGCCAATTAGTGGGATTCCTAACTCGCATATCGCATAACCAAACGGGCTTATGTCGATTCCTTCACAACCATTGGTATTGCAAGGCAGCTGTAGACATGTGCCACAACGGGTCTCTGTTTTGAAATTATATAGCACTAAGGTGCAATAGCAATTACTATGACTAGAAACACCCTAGAAACACGAGGGCGTAGGCTCGCAGCCAACCCTATAGATTTGCCCAACCACGGTTCAAACACATCTATTGGACTTGCCACTGTTAACTTGAGAGACGAGAGTAGAAACACATTAAAAAGTAAAAAAAAATGTACTCAAGAAAATGTTTTTTTTTTATATTCAAGCATTCAAGTGAGTTTTTCCGTATTCATCCTAACCTAGCATGCTTAACAGGTCCGATTACATTTATTTAATACAGTTTCTTTACTCAACCGAAATTTGTTCCTTCCTTACTCTATTATATGGGCCCTTTAAATTGTAACATCTATTTTAATGTGTTGCCTGCAATAAAATGATTTATTATTATCTACCTGTAACAAATATCACCGTAAAAAGTAGGGATTTATGAAATAGGAACACCACATGTGGACTTAAGCTGGTTTAAAAAAACAAGTGGTTACTGGAACGCCCCCTCGTTTAAAAGTGGTGCCGACCCGTGCCGAGCCAGTAGCATCAAACCAAACTAACAGAACCCCCAAATTATCCATATAACTCTCTACCTTGTAATCTTCTCCCGAGAGTCCTCCCTAGATGGAGCAAATATGTTGTTAAACTTGCAACAAGTGCCTTTCTGAGACAAAACTTCCAGGAAAACTGTGTTAGATTAATGCAAGATGCAAATTTCTCAGCTGTCATCTCGCTCAGCATATTTGTACTCGACTTGCAGTCTGCAAAGTCGTGCTACTTGCGTTTACCATACGCACGTACGTACTTAAGAGGCGTTGCTACTTGAATAATTATTTCAAAGTAAACGCCTGTCCATTCAAATTCATACAAGTGTAAGAATAGGAAAGGTTCGACTCTATCCATCATGCGTCGTTTACAACGATTTGGTATTCAAAGTAACTTGGAATGAATAACGTTATTGCTGATGGTGTCAGGGGATATTTGCAAGTAAAATGGATTAGTGGCTTGGATTCACCGCCTCTACTCTCTGGAAGGCCACATCTTACGAAGCTCCCAAAAATATATACCAATCAAATTAATCTACCTTAGTCCTGTTAGGGAAAATACAGCTCGGAGAAAATCATCGTCAGACATTGGAACGAATAGACCTACATAAATCTGCTAATACGAAGGGGTAGGCCAGAGATCTAGTCCCCACACACCCGCTTGTCATCAGAGATATATCTTGGATGCCAACGTTTGACAAGCCCATCAACGATAATAAACACGACATACGTTTAAAAAGGAATTAAAAATGCTTATATAAAGCGTTTTTAATACCTTTTTAAACGTATGCAGGTTTCCACTAGATGTTTACCTTTGCCGTAAAGCTCGTGTTGAGATTAAACACTGTACATAAGATCAGAAAAAGCCTATTGGTACAGTTGAGACTCGGACTAACAATCTTTATAGGTATATATTACAACTGTGCCCTACGGTTTTACCTGCGTAAAATTTGATTTCGTTCGTGGATTTTTTCTGGCATATCCTATGTTAATCTAGCTAATAATCTATCTCTGTTCCAAATTTCATCCAATTCCGTTCAGTAGTGTAGCGAAGAGAAACAAACATCCTCACAAACTTTTCGCATTTATAATAACTATATATATCCTCACGCCTTATCTCAAAAATCGCCGAAGGAATAGGCAGAGGTGAGGCTACACACCTAATTTTCGCCAGGTATATTTTAGGTGCCAACGTAACAGAAGGATATATTAAATATACTGAGCTATCGTTCCCACAGAGCTCGCCCCGGTCATAGCCAGTCCGGGCCACATGAAGCCTTCGTGCGTGTAACAATAAACCACATCTCGAGTTCCCCACGGAACGCTCCACTGAGCGTTCTGCATCAGCTGCTACTTATGGGGGTACACTATGCAACCACACCTTAATTTAATGACTTTATCTACCACTAGCGGCCCGTCCCGGCTTCGCACGAGCGGATTTTTTTCTCTTGCAATTAAAATAGCCTATATTAATAAGTAATAATGTAGCATTCAAATGGTGAAATAATTTTTAAAATCGTTCCAGTACTTTTTGAGCCGATTCCTTACAAACATACAAATCTTTCCTCTTTATAATATTAGTATAGATTGCTAGACAGCACGAAACGAATTTATAAAACCGGCGAACATGTATGATTTTGATGAAGCGAAAGAGGTATTAAGTCTGAGAACTGGCGCTGACTGTACTGTACTCTCTCTGCGTACCATGTGAGATTCGTAAGCAGAGTAATTCTGCAAATAATAATAATAATAATATATCCTCACGCCTTCCCACAAGGGTCCCCGAAGGGGTAGGCAGAGGTGTGTAGGTAATACCCACACACCCACATTCCGCCAGAGGTATATCAGGTGCCAACGTGACAGATGGCGAGTCCATTCTGCAAGTAAGTACCATTAGTATTGAATACAACGGAATGGTGGTGCTGGCAAGAGCTGACCCTGATCCCTTATACTGTTATCCTGCTCACATAGGGTCACCAATAAGCCAATGATGGAATTTCTAGTCGAAGTCTCCCCTAGAGTGCAGCATGGAGTATCTAATCTAGTCCAGTAAAAGATTAATAAGATAAATAAAAACCTTGGGACACTTCCACACAAATAGTCAGCCCCAAATAATCAAAGCTTGTGTTATGGTGACTTGACAACAATATTATTTACTCATATAGATAGATGCATAGGACATCCAAGACTAAATGCAAATACTCGTGATCCTGGGACCCCAAGTTTGCAGTCAGGAGCTCCACTAGACTAGACGGCAGACAAAGATGCTTGCAGGGTTGGCAGCATCCATAAGCGGCGGTAACCGCATACCAATAGGCATGATTATATGCCACCTTAGTGGTAAAAAGAAACAAATCTAAATTAAAACTAATTTTTCATTTTTAATTCTGGTGCAAAGCCAGGGTGGATCACTAGTATTGGGCTAAATTTGGATCAAAATTGTATTCGACAAGTGCCAATTGGCTATGGTGATTGTTATCAAAGGCAAACATAGCTGTACCAATGTGCTGATAACAGAGGTTACTCCAGGTGTGGCACACTTATCAACATTTGTCACAGCTCGGCTCTCAACATTAAGCGAAGGTCACAGAGTGTGTTTTGTGCATATATGTTAAAATGGTAACAAATTAATTGGCAATATTTGTGTTGTAAGATAATTTTCAGCTTGATTGATTTTAAAATCCTACTACCTAATATCATACATGTTAATTTTTTTTTTCATACAAAACCTACTAAGCAGTATTGGCTGCAATTGGCACAGAGATTGAGTTTGATTAACACAGGATATGTTTTTCATCAATCAATTCGAATGGAATCTATTTTACGTGTGTGAAACCACAGAACACAACTAGTAATATTATTAATGCAAAATTAGATTTCAACCAAATGCAGTAAGGTTCAACATAGCTTATGAATTTGTGAGACCAGCGTTGAAACCTACCATTTTTAATGACTAGGATAGAGATCCTATTAAAATATTATAAATGCAGAAGTTTGTGAGGATGTTTGTTATTCAATAACGCCAGAATGGATGAACAGAAATCGTTGAAATTCTTCCCAGGAAAAAACTACCAAAGTACCGAAAATCTTTATGCGGGTAAGCCGCTGGTACATATACATTCATTTCTTTTCCCCATGTCCCTAAAGGGGTAGGCGGTGAGAAGACCAGTGTTGCCAACTTAACGGATTTCCCGTCATATCTAGCGGATTATGTTATAAAGAAACGGAAGAAATACTATTTTGACGGCTAACGGGTTTGTTGGCGGAATTTAGTATCAAAAGATTTTAATTTCAATTATTTTTTACAAGAATCCATAAGCTCCTTATTGGCTCATTTCCATTATTCAAGCAATATAATCACACTCATAGAATCCCAGTGGAGTGCAATTAACTTCACGAAGTGGAACAAAGTTCACAATACTATAGAGTTTTGGTCAGAAGTTAAAGAGTACAAAAATATTTTAACTTTGCCATATTCGAATGCAGAGGTTGAACGAGTGTTCAGTGTAATGAATGGCGTAAAAACAAAGCTACGAAATCGAATGAAGACAGATATGGTTAATGCCATTCTTAATATACGAGCAGGGCTAAAGCGCAATGAAAAAACTTATACGAGTATATATGAGTTACCAGATAAAGTATTGAATCAAATTGGAACGACTCAAAGTTATAGCCAGCCGTCAGCTTCTACTGCACCCGAAATTATTGAGACCCCAAATAGTGACGATGATTTAGACAACTTAGAATTAGATTTATTTTAAACACTGTTGCACTTTATTAAACTTCAATGAATATTTGTATTTGGTTTTTTATTTAACCTTTGTACCATTTTACATTAGGTATTTTGACGGATTTTACTGACGAGAAAAATACGAAATTTCGTACTAAAGTCAGCGGAATCTCAAAATTATTGTTGGCAACACTGGAGAAGACAGAGCCAGTTTTATTTAGAGTAATAACTCTTTTGCTTCCGCTACATTCACATCAGTCTTATCATACACTCGCCAGTTTCAAATAGTCTTGATGTTCCCATCCTTATGCAGATACAGCTTATACCATTACTCATAAGTTCATCAGGTAAACTCTTGCATCAGTGTAAATGAATGCACCTAGACACTCACAAGGTAGACAGAAGGAGCAGAACACCAGTTGTACACCCTTTTCATATCATCCACATTCATCAACCTTCATTTACATGCTTGCCGGTTTTACGTGCAACAATTACAATAACTAAGCAGAAAAATTTCAAACTAACATCAATAAACACAGAGCAAGAATGTGCCCCAACCAGTTACTGACAACATAATCAAGATACAACTCACAACTGAAAAAAAAACTAATAAATGCCCACTTCCTATAAACCTACTCACACAATATTAGTTGAACAAGAATCAAGTAGCATTGTAATATGATACGGAATCTATTGTTTCAATATGAGTGTGTGAAAGTCTTAGCTTTAAATACTTAGTACCTATAGTCGGAAAAAGAAAAAAACTTGTGCTTGGTGCTTGTTAGAAGAAAATAAACGCAAGGCGCGCAAACAAACCCGATAAACGATATTTAAGTCTTGTCTCAACGTTAACTAATGTATGACGACAAAAAACACCACGAGCAGTTTGAGATTATATAAAAAAAGGTTCAAGTGGAACAGGGAAGCAAAGCAGTTTCATTTTATTGTTTGTAACACCAAATTGTTAGCGTAAATTCGGTGAGCATGTTAAAATTCCATAACCTTGATGCATGCCTATGAAACCACCTTAAAAGTAAATATATTAATAATAGAGACAGCCTAGGTTAAATTTCGAGATTGTTTTATATCTTAAGTGAATTATTATTCGTAGTTTCATAAAATTTTAAATCGGAAAAGCAGAAAAGAATGGCGGGCGGCACAATGGCGCGCGGCAATCATTTGTTTATATAGTATCGTTTGAATAACAACAAATACTCACGTTTTGACTGATTAAGCAATCCAAACACTTGATTATGTTATCACTGTACGTATTATACACCAAAATAGGAAAAAGAGCGATTAAAACAAAACTGTCTAGCGGACAAGCGTCGTCTCCTTCATAGTTATGCGGACGGACATAAGTTCTGGCACAGATTATATTTATTTATTCATCCCGATACAGTCGCTTAAGTAGATCTACTATTTATTGATCTGGTTTTCTCTTTCGAAAATCAATATTTTATAACTCACAATAACGATGTTATTATTCATATATATCTGTATCAATGTAGTTTTTTAAAGCTCAATATATACAGCACAGTATACATTCTAATCTTTGATATACTCTTTATACATAATATCACCGATCACCGAGGTTTGAATTTTTTTTTTTTTTTATAAAAATAAAACTAGGAAAACCATTACATGACACTTTGTTGTATGTTGATGTGCGTAATTGTAAAATTTTACCTGCAAATAAAATTTAAATTAAGCAAATAACCCTATTCCAAGCCTACAAATTGAGAGAGCATACCTCGACTTCCGGTGTGAACACGTCATACTTAGCCTCCCCTTGTGTATTGGTAGCAGCTCCTTCCTGTGTATTTTAATAATTTATTCTCAACCATCAGCAGCCAGGCGCGAAGGCGCGCTAGCATCATTAGAGCTCAAAGTTGTTTTTATTGAGCAGAAGCCTTCCTCAGCCAGGTCTATTCCATGAGTTTGCATGAGAACGGTATATTGGACTTGCGCCTTAGCTATGAGTGCGTCCCATAGTTTGCATAGCGACATATGCTCCGGTCACAGTATGAGGTGTACTGGTGACAATTGAAGGCCACGAGCCTTAGCTATGAGTGCGTCCCATAGTTTGCATGGGGACGATATGTCCCGGCCACAGTATGAGATGTACTGGTGGCAATTGAAGGCCATCCGCCCTAGCTATGAGTGCGTCCCATAGTTTGCATGAGGGCGATATGTTCCGGCCACAGTATGATATGTACTGGTGGCAATTGAAGGCCATCCGCCCTAGCTATGAGTGCGTCCCATAGTTTGCATGAGGGCGATATGTTCCGGCCACAGTATGAGATGTACTGGTGGCAATGGAAGGCTGATATAGACGGGAGAATTGAGGAATTATATATTGCTTAATTCCTGAAAGAAAGCTTAACTAGGATTAATGCCTGAAAGAAAGCTTAAGTATTAAGATCAATATCTGAAAAAGAGCTTATGTACTAAGGTTAATATGCGAATAAAAATAAATGTCTATTAAGCAGACAGCAATAAAAACTAGGCTTGGAATAGGGTTATTTGCTTAATTTAAATTTTATTTGCAGGTAAAATTTTACAATTAAGCTGTTTGAACCCTATTCCAAGCCTACAAATTGAGAAGTGTTTGTTTTCGGCTGCTGATATAATAACGCCAATGTGATAAAAATTAAAGATTGTAAGGTTCAATATCAGTCTCCGCGTTCATAAAAAGAATAATAATAAGACCTTCACGCCTTTCCACAAGGGTCCACGAAGGGGTAGGCAGAGGTGTATAGGTTGTACCCACACACCCACTTTCCGCCAGAGATATATTACAGTCTACGCGTTCATATGCATATATATTAATACACCTGAAGATCATGTACAAATTATGAATACAATAAGCTAGCTAAGTCTGTAAGTATATCAAATGGAATTATCCCCACGCTACCGAAGGGTTAGGCAGAGGCGTATAGGTAAAGTAGTACCCATAAAGTATATAGTCCATCGCCATCACTCAAGTAAGACTATACATATGCCTTTGGATTGCTTGACACATGCAGATTACCTCCTAACGGAATTTAAATATCCAGGAGTATAAGAGAATCATGCCAGATTTTTATTAGATAATAATATTTCCTCTCCTATCAGGAGACGATAAAGACATTACTTTCCTAAACCAGTACACTGGGGGTAAAGTTTGTATGTCTTGAGTAAATATATAGAACTTATGGCCCTAGCTAGATTTTCAGTGTAATGTTTTGTCAGTCTAGGAAGCAAACTCCGGGTAAGAGATTAAGGAGCCTTTCTCGAGCTCACCGATTGAAAAAATAATAATAATATAAATAGAGTATTTGATGAAGTTAAATCGTACCCTCTGGGCTGAGCTAAGAAACTGTAAAACACGAACCTTTCAAAGGTTTATAAATACTTTAAATGATAACATATTATAGATATGTAACTGATAATAGACAATATAGTGAAACCACCAGAGACCGTGAAAGTAGTGGGTAAATCACGATATTCGAATGTACAAAGTTCAGCTGAATGCATTGACGTAAGATCCCGTAAATCCGGGCGCATATATTGTAGTACCACCAGAGTAGATAGATGGAGTTTTTGATACAATACGATGCAATAGAGATCTATTTTGGGTATCAAATATAAAGATTTCTTGTCATTGAATTTGAGAGTCATTTGTCAACCGTGAAATATCAATTTGCCTCGGTATTGGACCACCCATAATATGATATAGTTATGCAATCATGGAGACTATCAAAGCGTCAGAATTGGAAGGGAACATACGCTAACGCGAAAATCGTCAAAACGTCAATATATGAACAGTTTTACCGATTAACAATATTATCGATAACAGATATTATTGGGGGCACATTCCGCACATTAGATGTACAAGAGTACATTTTAATACTTGGCTCATGAGCATAGTATCTAAAACATTACAGCTAAGCTCCCAAATTTCATTAGTCCAAAACATATGGTCAGGTCGTTTTATAGGTCTAGGTTGGGAGACCCCAAACTAGCATTGAAGCATACATCCTTAAAAGCCTTAGCGTAAGAGGCAACTCGGAGTGTGTCGAAGAAAAAATTTGTGTGCATTCTTTATACACCACTTTAGTACCCACCGGAGAAAAATTTCGGTATTTTAAATTCTGACCAAAGATAATGTAGTAGCTGAGGACTGTATGAAAACAATTGTCGGTTATATGCTGTTTCAGGAGACCACTACTCTTTAAATGCCGAGTGAGGATTTTATTTGGCGAGGAAAGATACTTGTCGCTATACTAAAATATTTGGATATTACCAACAAGATTTACTATATCTGCTGGAAAATTTTCTCGCTGGTCCAAGGTTCTCATATTGAATCTACTCGTACTTCCTGCGAAGGAGGAAGGAAGAAGGAGGTGCAGTGTGCCCCTTAGTAGTCTAATATTTAATTGTTCAGATTTGCCAGGCAAGGTTGTAGGTTCACTGAAAGTGTAAGCCCTTTTAAAAGAATTTGGCAGACCAACTTGTGAGATTTGCAAACATATTCTGGTATAGGAAAAGTATATGAAGACATAATCGGTGCGCGAAAATATGAGTCTTTTGATGTATATTTTCACTAGACTAATTCGGTAGGAGATGAAACGAGATCTCGAACATGTTTGTTTACCTAAGCTTGTGTGTTTACTTTAATATGTAATCGGATACACAGATTAGAAAGTTATTCCGCCGCACGGCCCGCACGTGTATGCTTGGTCCCCTTTGGAACTAGGAATATGTAGAACAAAGCTTGGGGTGGCTAGAACCGGTTCCAATACGCCCTGTTCTATCAATTATTTTCCGAATGTTTGGCTCCGTACTGATACTGCGGTGTATATGAAAACGTTCGAAACACGGCAACGGCAGAGCTTATTAGTGAGAACCTCTGGAAATAATTAATATATAAAACATAACTTGGCCAGTTTGCCTGCTTGAAAAGTGTGCTAGTCATTTTAAATGCCGCTGTAAAACGTCGTGCTTGGTGGTTTTTATATTGTGTATTCACGCAACATATACATCACACTTACGATTGCGACCCTGCAAAGGGAAGGCTGCCTAGGGCTGCTTGTAGAAGCAGTAGCGTAGCCGCGTACTGGATTAATTACATGTCTTCTTGGTTCTGCGTTGTACGCAAAAGTTATCATTTGCGGCTCTGCGAAGTAAAAGTAGCATTAGGACTGATTGTAGATACAGCAATACGGCTACGTTGCGGGTTAGAGACGATTCTCCTTAGTTCCGCCCTTAGCGCAACGGTTGAACGCAGTCCGCAGAGAACCTTTTCGGTGGCATCATTCGATTGTGATCCTACAAAGGGAAGGCTCCAGAGAGTTGGTTATAGAAGCAGCGGCGGGGCCGCGTGCTGCATTAAAGATGAGTTTTCTTGGTCCTACTCTTTGCGCAAGAGTTCCAAGTTTGCAGCTCTGTGAAGCGAAAGCTGCGTTAGGACTGGCTGTAGAAACAGCGAATCGGCCAACGTTGTGTGTTAGAAATAACACAATTTTTTCCTGCCACAACTCACGCATGGGTGGAGTGCGATCTGAAAGAAACCTTCTCAGTGCCACCATTCCCGGATACTTGTTCAGTGCAGCCCAGCCGAGAGGTAAAAACTATAAGCCTTCAAGACACTTTCATTCTCGGAATTGTGGAGCATTAGCCACTACTGCCGAGGTCTTTATTTAGATCTTCACGAAAGGGATCCCGTGGGGGTTCCTGAAGGGGTACGCAGGAGTGGGCAGCATCTATACACACATTTTAAGTGATATAATACAGGTGCAAACGTGACAGATGGAGAGTCCATCGTCATCTCTCAATCACGACTTTGGTTTTTTATAACTATCTGTAATTACCGTTAATAGTGTATACAGTTTTAATTAAAGTGAAATAACTAAATACGTCCTTAGTTTCTACTCAAACTTATGCAGGATTCTTCTTGATGTTTTCATTTACCGTAAGGCTCGTAAATGAATACAGGTATTGTTTAAACATATTAGTTACATTCATGGATATCTGATATAATATAAAATCAATGCAATTTAAATAGAGCTACAGCATGGGTAGCCGAGATTTAAGCAAGCATCGAATTAAGGGCAGTCACTAGCTTAATTAATTGCAAAACGAGGGTAGCGGAAGACTTTGTTTTGCACTAATCACCATTATGTGATAACGGGTGTTAATAATTATTGCCATAATAGACAAATAGTTGTCCAAATCGCAGTTATCATGCATGACTTGACGGGATTAAGAAAATGGTAGGATTGACTGACCTGACACCACAGTACTTACGCTCGTGGCGTGATATACTACTTTTTTCCAACTATTTCGCTTATCTTTGCGCTTACGTTCCCGGCGACCACACGACGCGTTGAAAAGCCGACGACGATCCAGGGGAGGACGAGGGATTGGGACAAGCTTGTATAGACAAGAATACAGCTATGCAGCCCCGTATTTTCGTGTTACACCAACGGGTCGAAAAACGCCAATGATGCTAGCGCGCCTTCGCGCCTGGCTGCTGATGGTTGAGAATAAATTATTAAAATACACAGGAAGGAGCTGCTACCAATACACAAGGGGAGGCTAAGTATGACGTGTTCACACCGGAAGTCGAGGTATGCTCTCTCAATTTGTAGGCTTGGAATAGGGTTCAAACAGCTTAATTATATTTAGGTTTAGTATTATTTTAGGTAGGTAAGTATATAGTAATGTTGATATCTTTCATAAATATCGACATGATTTTTGTCTATCACTAGCTTCTACTGTCAGTGTCAAAATTGGACGTAAAATACTACATTGAGGATTTGGATTTAAACTTAACCATGAAATAATAACCATGTGCGTATGAAATGCGTATAAAATAATAATATATTTTTGTATCGAGTATGGATTACGTTGTAGGCAGTGTTGCAGCCCTAATTTCGGGCAACGTGACACCTAACCGGCCTAGATTAGTTAGGAGGGCACTTACACCGACAAAACACCAACCGTCGCCTAACGTTACGCCAAAAAGTGAATTTGTCGACGATCGGTCTGCATTTTTGTCACCAACTATGCAAAAGAAGAAAGCTATAGTTAAGAAGTCTCCGAAAAGGATATTCCAGAACCCAGATTTAGACGCTACTAACGACGACGAAGGAAATACCAGTGTCAATAGTCCGAAGGCTTATAAAGTTAAGAAACACTTGAAAGAGGACTTAGAATCCAGTGAAACAGCTATCAAAGCTACTACAAGTCCTAAATCACCTAAGAGGAAGCTGAATAAATCTTCAGAAGATATAAATCAAGATATAAAGTCAAATATGGACGGGTTGCTTGAGAAAATGCAACAGAGCAATGAGAATACTCCGAAGAAGAAGAAAAAAAAGAACAACCCTAATGTTGATATCAATGAAAAGGTAGAGCTGAATGTGGACACAAAAGAAAACATTCCACATGGAGGCAAAAGTCAAAAAAATAAGAAGAATAAAAATAATAAAACAAATGCAAACAAACATTGTATTATTAAAATGGACATAGAATCCGATGGCAAAGAGTTAGAAGAAAGCCCTGAGAAGGAACGGGACAAAAATGATCAAATAATACCTGATGAGATTGAAAAGCCACAGGAAGACAAATCAGGAATTGGATTAAATAAACCTAATAAAAAGAAAAATAACAAAAAAAGAAACAAGAATAAGAATAATAAAGCAGTAGCAACAGAAGAGAAGCCAATCAAAGAAGCACATGTTACTAATGGTGATAAAAAGAAAAATAAGAAATTAGCTAAGAAGAATGTTACTGAGGCACAAGTTGAATCTCCTAAGACAAGCTTTGTGAACCCTAATGCTATAACAACAGAGGATACAGACTCAGAACATGGGTCAGATGATGAAATAGAATCAGAAAATGAGAATATCAATAAAGATGTTCTTGATACTCCTGCAGTGGAAGAATCTTCGGATGAAGAAGAACCTGTACCTTCAAAACCCAAGGAAAAGAAAGAAGCGGTAGTTGAAACAGAAGAAGAATTGAAGAGAACACTGTTTGTAGGGAATGTGCCATTCAGTAATAAGTGTAAGAAAGAAGTTAAGAAGATTTTCAGCAAACATGGGCAGATTGAAACCATTAGGTAACGTAATTCAGATCCTACTGTCTACTCAAGGAGACTCAGATTTATTACCACAGAATAATTGTAGCTATCTATGGGTTACTTTCCTCATACCTTCCCAAAAGGGTCCCTGAAGGGGTAGGCAGAGGTGTATAGGTAGTACCCACACACCCACTTTGTTGAATGGTGCCTGATTTAAATAACTAGGTTATTACTTATTATTTATTTATTTATTATCTTCTCTACTGAATCCACTTAACTACAAGTAAACTTATATACAATAACACAAAGACAATAACATAAGAAATAACAAAATATATTTCAGAATCCGCACGGTACCAGTAAAGGATGCACGGGTGACACCTAAATTGGCTGTTATCAGAGAGGAGCTACACCCAGAGAGGTCAACGGTCAATGTTTATATCAAGTACAAAGATGCAGATTCTGTTGAAAATGTATGTTGCATGGATCTTTAATGTATTTAGATAATTTTAAATTTTGGCTAAATCAGTTTTTATCTGAGTTGTTGAATGAGCATCCAAGGGTTACTGGTCAGGCTCCTGTGGCACAGCACTTCTAACCCTTCCAATAGCTGCGCCAAGATATGTGGGTACAGTTCACCCCCAATTCCAAACTTACATTACTTTACTCTTTCTTTCTTTTTTTATACCACATGGGTGGCAAACAAGCATGCGGTCCACCTGATGGTAAGCAGTTATCGCCATCTATGGACGCTTCCAAAACCAGGGGTATCGCTCGCGCGTTGCCGACCCTGTGGGAATCTTTACACACCCTTCTTGAAAAACTCCATGCTGTACTAAAAAAAAATATGTGATTTTACCTCTGTTTTGGCTAAGCCATGAATAAAGAGTGTCCAATAATTTTCCAGGCTCTTGTGGAGAACAATACAGTTCTAAACGAGCACCACCTCCGTGTGTCTCGGAGCGATAGCACTGGCTCTGAACATGATCCAAACTGTTCAGTATTTGTGGGGAACTTGCCTTTTGCTCTTGAAGATGAAACATTCCGTGCTACCTTTGAGAAGTGTGGAGA
>JACCPG010005450.1:0-16439 GCA_016069955.1 Drepana arcuata
TTTTTTCTCCTTCCCCCTTTTTCCAATAAGAACGACGACTTGGATTTAATGAAGTACGAAAGGGTTTCTAAATGTGAAGTTCAATTTGGGCTATGATTTATGGTCTGCTCCTGGAGCTACTGGAAAAGTTAACCAACAAGCAACACCCAATCATATTAAAAGTACGAATGACTTTTTCTAAGCTTTTGTACCTTCTACAGTGATTTATCACACCACGAACTTCACAATAAAGGCTACTAACACTATGAGAGCCGTTGTGGCCGAGTGGTTCGTGTAGTTGCCTGGAATACAAAGATTGCAAGTTCGAATCCCGACTGTACCAATGGGTTTTTCTGAACCTAGGTGCAATGATTAGTCACACAACGAGCTTTACATACATACGTACATACATATCATCACGCCGAGTTCCTAACTGGGTAGGCAGAAAGTATAGAGCGCCAGTTCGCACTAGACTTACATACCTCTATCGCTTTACGGTGAAAGAAAACATCGGGAGGACACCTGCATACGTTTGAGAAGAAATTCAAAGGCAGGTATGTATGTATAGTCGTGCTTCAATAACGGCAATGGACTCGCTATTTGTTACGCTAGCACCTAAAATATAGCTCTGGCTGAGAGTGGGAGTGGGTAATACCCATACACCTCTGCCGACCCTTGTGGGAAGGCGTGAGGATATATTATATAACATAAGAACGCAGGGTGCACTTACTGATGCTTCCGTATTTGCTAATAATTGTGGTAACAAGCGATGGCAACCGCGTCCTATCAGGCATGATGCCAAATATGAAGTACGAAAGGATTTCCTATCTTACTTCTGTGTATTATGTTAATGGCCTTAACGAAGTGTTAGCACTCGTTACAACTAACTTTTTAACATTTAAAATTAAGTTATTAATTTAAGTTAAACATTTAAACAGTGTCCAAACTCGCTGGTATTGATATCTTCGGAGATAATATCAGCAAATTTAAAACAACCCTAATTATTTTTTTAATGTTTATTTCCACAAAACGTCACGGATTGAACTTCGAAGACAACATTGATGCAGCTTGTCGGGTAACGAAGTCGCCACAGACATGGCTTGCCCGCTAACAAGCCGTACAATTAGCATATCTTAGTGCAGCACGTGTAGATGGTAATGCATGGGCAGCCACATCCACCGCAGATAAAGATGAAATAGAAATTTAAATGCCTTATGTTCATGTATCTGTGTATGTATATATAATTATGTGCGTGTGTGTACACTTATATTTTTTTTATATTCTTTATAATATGTTCCTAGTTTCTTAGTTTTTTATTTCTTTTTTAATATTTTTAAGCTTTTTTACTTAATTCTTATAGTATTTGTGGTTACCTGTAATTGAGTGGACACTTTATGTAAGTTTTATTATGGCATATTCTGTTAATATTAAGGTGTTCTTACCTGTTGGTGATCCAAAAAAATAAATAAACTACAAGCAAATTATTGCACACTTAAAACTATATAATATAATATAATATAAATATAACTTATTAGCTAAGAGAATCTATCAAGGCGCGTCTGCTAATCCGCCGGGAAGGCTCACCCCTGTCACTCTGTTCAAATCCGTAAGTGCAATGTGCGTGCGTGCTGAACTGCGGGATCTAGAAGGTTCTTCGAAATAATGTTGAGTCCTTGCTGGGGGTGATTTTCCATTATTATTATCTGCCTACGCTAATTGTAAGGTGTTCTAGATTCTAGACGAGTGCCGCTTATTCTAGTTTTTCTGATTCTCTCTGTACACGACACGTGGACCTTGACCTCTTGTCTGCTACCGCACACGTGCTTGCTTCCCAGCACCTACATTCTGGGCTTTTCCAAACACAAGATAAAAAATCTATCTCAAGATAAAGACTAAATCTAAAGCCTCGGCGCTGGATAACTGACCACGTGATCACGACCACTACAAACTCTGTTGTAGACTGAAGACAGGATCCATCACGTGACCATCGTCTAGTTCTTACTATCTCAGTATTGGGACGGTCAGGTTGCGGGCGAATTTAAAGGCACATCTCAGACCAGGTACTTACTACATCATACCGCTCTGTTACGAACCTACTGACCCCTATCTATTTGTCAGCTACCTCGATTTTTTTTTTCTAATCGGACAATGTCGGCTCTAAAATCTAAATTCACCAAACCCGACACTGTAAATAAATAAATATTTCAATGTACTTTTAAAATAACTGTTACCACCATTTTCAATAAAAAACGTATGTATGTCAAAACACCGTCCCTTGTCCTCCACAAACTTAACCACACTTACACGATATCGAGGACCTGGTATTGCCGTCCACTAGCTCATGTTTAATTCACTCGAAAGTTTAGCAAAAATCAGCGATCCTCGGCTCACATAATTGTTATGTACCGTTCGACCCGTCTCTCGGGGACCGTGTGCCATTCCGTTCCATTAGAAAAATGGAAATTTATCCGTTTTCCGTCACAGAAAGTAATTTTCGATAAAACAATTTGTCGTTGGGACCGTTTCACACATCTGCGCCGTCCGAGCCTCAATTTCTCCACTCGCATTCGTGTGTATACTCATTTGTGTGACGTAAGTTCGTAATATATAAGGTATATTATATTATATTGTAGGACACACCGTATAAGACACATATATATCTTCAAGCCTTCCCACAAAGGTCCTCGAAGGGTTAGGCAGAGGTGCAAAGGTATTACTCACATACCCACTTTCCACCAGAGATATATACTTATGTGCCAAAGTGACAGCTGGCAAATCCATCGCCATTACTCAAGTACGCCTTTGAACTTCTTCTCAGACGTATGCAGGTTTCCTCTCGATGTTTTCCTTCACCGTAAAGCTCGTGGTGTGACTAATCCCTGTAGTTAAGTTCCAAAAACTTATTGGTACATTCAGGGTTTAAACTTGCAATTGTTGTGTAGTAGGCAACTGTTTGAACCACTCGGCCACCACGACTGTTACCGGTTTTAAATTAAAACCGAAAATAGTTTTAAACTGATTTATACATGCAACTTATTATTTAATCCACATAGTGAGATACTTTGTATTAAGTAGCGAAAACTTTTCCACGTGAAGTTCCGAGCAAAAGCTAGAAGAAATTAGGGTGAAGGTAAAATAAGCTGTATTAAGAGGGCACAAAGTGACGGCTCTGTATCTTCAATATTTACCGTCGACGACTGGGGCGAACATTAACGTACAAAATATTTTAGTTTATTTGCTTTCTACAGCACAGCAATCTATTCCTTCTGTCTATCCAGGGAGGGATTCGGCGTGATGATATATTGATGTGTATTTTTAACTTTTGTGTATCGTATTTTTTGCATTAAAGCTTACACAATTATATATGTACTCGAACATGAGATTCACAATATTTTTTTGTTCAATTTAACTTAATAACTTTGGCATTGACAAATAGTCCTTGATTTGGAGAACAGGAATATAGGTACTGGCTGTATATAGGCTAATTTCCTTATTGAGGTGCAGTTTTGGAAACCGCTTTTGACTATAGGACCCACTGGCTTACGAAATCATTATGAAGTTTTAGTGATCGGATATCTATCCATCATCTTTCTTGATCGATACAAATAGGCCTCATTTATATACATACATATTATCATCACGCCGAGTATTTCTTATTATATTCTTTCTGCTTAAGAATAGAGCGCAGTTCTCACTAGACTAACATATCTCTTTCGCTTCGTCCACATTCATCAGACTCTTGACGTTACCGTCCTTAAGTCTCGGATCGATTTAGCCTAGGTAGTTGGAACGTGGTCTTCCTGAACGTCTTCTTGCCCACAGTTGCACTTTGTATACCTTTTTCTGGCGTATGTATATTTTTGTAGGCAAGCAGGGAGGATAGGCAGAGTCAGGGGAATCGGCGTGTTTTCTCTAGACTAACAGACCTCTTTTGATTTATCCAAATTTAACAGTCTCTTTATATATGCTCACCGGCTTTAAGCACTCTTGACGTCGCTAGCTTTGTCCGTTCGATGTATTTGATTTCCTGAAAATAAAAAGTGTATGTAGAGAAAACCAGCGCTCTCCTCTCTCTGCCTAGCCTGTGAGGGTCTCGTTGTAATGATGTGTACGTAAAAAGAATTTAAATCTCGGAATTATTGTAATTCAATACACGAAACTAATATTATTTCTACACAATTATTTATTATTAAACAGATAGAAGCATTCGTAATCAAAATGTGAACCACACCAAAGAAATACGAATGTACATACATATACCTACTAACTGCTTGTGTGTTGGCGACAGTTGTGTGGCCTCGACAACTTGTTCAGTAGGATAAAACTATATTTAGTGCCTGTATTTCGGCGAAACTTGTAACTAGATCATCGCCTCGATAGACGAATAATTTATACATATTCCGTATCTTATTTATGAGTGTTGATATTGCTCGCGTCTGTAGACTTGTCCTATTTTTCTCTTTAATTAAACCAATGAATTATTCCGAACTTAAGAACAGTGATAACTCAACCCCAAATACTTTTCAGTAAAGGAAAACATCAAAAAGAAACCTGCATGCAACCTTTGAAGAGAAATTCCAAGTCGTATGTATAGTATACTTGAGATATGGCGAGGTACTCGTCATCTGTCATGTTGGCACCGCAACATATTTCAGGCGATAATACGATGCTGCGATCCACATCTGCTTACCCCTGCGGGGAAAGTACATATTTTAATTAACAAAGATTATCTACTGTGTTATTATATGAGTTCTACGGTGACGCTAAAGAATCAGTTAAAAGAGTGCATAAGAAAATTCCACTTCAGAATTTGTATTGTTAGCGTGCCTCTTGCTACCCTAACGGCAAACGATTACCTTAGCCTTTGTATATGCGCGAAATTAATAACGATAGTATCACTAGCGCTGCCAGTCCTGCCCCAGTCAGGTATCTCCAAATCTAGACGGCAGTTCCGTTGTCCCTTCTCTTGAGCTACTCAGTCCCACCCAAGGATCAGGTGTAGAGAGTTGAGGGTCTAACCTCCTATGGACGTGAAAAATCTCCTAAGCCCTTAATTAGTTGTATCAGCTCTTTTATATTTTTAGTGTCTATTAGCGTCATGAAATTCCGTACAGTAGTTTCTGAGATAAGCTCGAGCAAACACAAATCTAGCGCGATGAGGACATGAATTTATGAGACGTAGTCATTCTTGTATAATATTTACTATTCATATCGCATACTCGTCTACATCTGAGACAATGTTGGTATATAATTAAGCGATCTTAGACACGGGTTTTCCACTTTTCCACGGCCCTTATACATACATAAATGTAAATCTTGACGCCTTTCCACACTGAGTTTTTATGAATTAAGTTCAGAAAAACTTAATGTAACTCAGCGTACAGATAAACCACGCCAATTGTTTAGCATTTTGGAGATATGTTTACCACGCACACGTATACTCGTGCTTAAGAAGCGGCGATAGTAGAGCCTTCGATCACGTTGATACCTAAATACATTTCCGGTGAAAAGAGGGTTCGCAACTACACCTCTACCTACCCCTTCGCAGACCCTTGTGGGAAATCGTGAAGGTATTTAATCACCTAAGTAAGTATATAATATATACCGTAAAGGAGGTCACAGCAAACCTAACACGTGGCAATATTTCTCAGTATCTAACAAATGTCAAAGCTAAAGTAACGCGTACAACTCGTACCTACACCGCGATGGGTACTAAATCACTTGCAAAGGAAATTTGTCTCGTCAATTCATATACGCAGAATAAATCCAAGAGCCGGCGCATATTCAATCAATTTGTACATAGCCTAGTCTTATATGGCAGTAGTGAAACTTAGAAGGAACAATTTTTTTTTTATTACATTATTAAGTAACACCAACAATTCTATTTTTTTTACGTACTATACAAAGAAATATATGACATAATTAGAACTAAATTCAAAAATACTTTAAGTATTATAACGTACATAAATTTATCTCTTTACAGGAAGTAAGAATTTTTTATGCCACTAATGTGGCAAACAAGCAAGTGGTCCGACTGATAGTAAGCGGTTACCGCCGCCTGTGGATGCTTGCAGTAGGCAGTATCGTTTGCGGCCGCCAGCCGATCCAATAATTGCAACAATTTAATAATATATTTCCAAGGGGATTACCGTTTTCGGCATTGAACCGTGTACAGTCTTTGAGTGTTTTTGTCATTATACAGTTCTTTCTGCCTACCCACAATCCTACCTACGTGATAAAATAAGATTCAATTCAATTTAAAATAATCTTCGTTTGATTTGATTTACTAAAAGTTTATATTTAACTAAAAAAATTAATAAAATCTTTCGTTACGGGAGATAGTTTTTATTGGATTTCTGTTTTGTTAACCTTTCGTTCGGCGTTTAAATTAAAGCTTATGTAGATAGTGCCATCCACGAAGACGCGCTCCACCAATTTCTAGTCGAGGGGATCGCGGGATGCTTGGAGTATGACCCGAGTCTATTAATTGTAGTGTACGCGTGCACTCATAGGTAATCAGTGTGTACCGATAATATTCAACCTTTGGTTGGTTGAAGGTTGCACACTAACACTATAAACAATAGGGAAGTATAGTGGGGCGTGTCTTCGTGGATGGCACTATCTATAGTAAAGTGAAACACACGAATTGTGATACCTGATTCGACCAGCCTCCAGCACTAACTAGCCTTTCTAACCTAACGACCTATTAGCCAGACAGCGCCGCAAGCAAAGGCATTTAATGAGCATAACAGCTCATACCGAGCGGACAAGGCCTAAGTTGAAAGTACAAGCAGAATAACATTGTCAGTTCACAATTATTTGCTAGGCAATGCTTAGAACTAAACAAACAGAGGATTTAGATGATAGCTGTGTCGCCTACGCTTTGCTTGTTAAAAAAAAACATTAAAATCGGTCGGTTTATATGTTTTATTAATTTCGTTGATTAGCATACTTTATACGAGTATTACGAGTACTTTCATATTTAACTCCTGAAGACACTCATAGAATATAGGGCTTCCTGTTTCACCTTACGGACTTTACCACGTATTAAGGCCATAATTTTTCAACTGTGCGAAAGGAATAAATTATAAAAAAATGTTATACGAGTATATAAGAGTTATAAGAGTGCTCGAAACCAACGAGCGTGTATGAAGAGACTGATGAATGTAGACGAAGCGAAAGAGGTATGTAAGTCTAAAGAGAGGTAGCGCTCTATACTCTCTGCCTACACCGTTAGGGACTCGGCGTGATGATATGTATGTATGTATACGAGTATGTATCCCTATATCCTTCGCACACTTTAATGAGGGTCTCGCGCCATAGTAAAGATTATTCAAGAGAATTCTCTATACGTTAGTACCAAGAAATGAATAGTTATTTTGACGTGATTTGTACCATCACTTAGATATGTACACTGTAGCGGAATTGTATCAACATTAACTATATCTCATTGTTAATGAGAACAGTTTGAACATCCGCTCGTTAGGTAAATATTCACCAAATACGTCACTATTATTCTTCTGCTACTCTGTTCGCTCGGGTGTGTGCTGCGACGTTTCATTAAGAAAACGAGCGAGTCTTTCGCTAGAGCGCTTCGTGTGAATTCCGATTTGATTTCGTGGTTGGTTAAGTTACATGCTCCGTGATCTCAGTCATGTGTGTGTGTGTGTGTGTGTGTGCAGATGATTTATCGAATTTGCGTAAGGAAAATTGTAACCGTGATTTGATTTTGATTTATGCGTGGCATAAGAAAATACGGACTGTACCATTGAAGTGTGAAATGCTTTGACGTTGGCGTTAAACGGAAGCATGTTTGTTGTGAGGAAAAACATATAGGTACATACCTGCTGGGGCAAGATAGTAGATCGAAAGAAAAAAAAAACTTACAGACCTATTTCACTTCATCTACAATTCTCTATTTTCATACAGTTACTCTTGATGTGCATATTTTATTGCGGTGTTTAATTTCCTAATTTGGAAAGAGAGTATGTGGACTAATGAAGCGCCCTGACCTAGGCATAGACACTCGCAATACCGAGTGTGCTAGTCGCGCATGGTTAACTTTGACATCGTTGGTTTGAACATAAAAAAGATTGAAAAAGATTGACGCAACAAATGTACTACACGAAGATTTTTAAAAGAAGCGTTCCAACTACTTAGGTCACATCGATAGAAAACACAAGGATCAGAACTCAAGAGTACTAAAGCGAAACAGGTGAACTTGAATGAAGCGAAAGAGGTCTGTAAGTCTAGAGAGAATTGTTGCACTACACTGCATACTCCGTGAGCGACTCGGTGCCATGATATGATAAGACTGCGGTTGATGTAAGATTTGGAATAATTTATCCATTCTAAATTATTCTGTTTGTCGATTCGCTGGTCAGTCTTAGAAATCCTAAGACGAGACTTGGAAGAATAATAACGTAGCGCCGACTATGCTGTTGCGGACGCAAAATTCCAGAGGCGAGAGTAACTGAGCGCATATTTTACTGCAAGCTTCAATAAGGCAAGCGCAAGCGGATAGCTACTTGAGTAAAACGTATGCTAAATAGACATTAAAGGATACAACATTGATCTCATGCTATGAAAATCAGCGAGTTGGAATCGATCAGAGCTTATCGTTAACTATGAGATTATTTATGTATGTATACAAGCTACGGCCCGCGGTGTCACTTGTAAAGCTTTTAGTGTGACTAATCATCGCACTTAAATTCAGAAAAACTCATTGGTTCAGCCAAGTTTCAGACTTTATCGAATAGCAATCTTTGTGTTTCAACGACTAGAACCACTTGGTAACCATGGCTCTTATTAGATGAATTAACTCAAAGGATTTATTTTATTCTTGTAATATACGCAGACTTATTTTTTTCAGATCATACGCGGATGAAAATGCAGGGCACAGCTAGTCCCTACCAATATTATAAATGCGAAAGTAACTCTGTCTGTCTGTCTGTTACCTTTTCACCCCTAAACTACTGAACCGATTTAAATGAAATTTGGTACAGATATAGCCTAAAGCTTGAGGAAGGATATAGGCTACTTTTTAATGCGAAAAAGGGTTGTAAGGGGTTGAAATAGGGGATTAAAGTTTGTATGGAAGTTTCGTCATTTTTGAAGCTAGAAGCTTGAAACTTACTTTTTAGGCTAAAGATTACAAATAAATTAATATTACATTCAAAGTTTGTAAAAAATCCTGCTTAATATCACTTTTCCGCGCGGACGATGTCGCGGGCACAGCTAGTATAAAATATAAGGAGGGTTAGAAAACAACTGCCATAAAGTTTATTGACAAACTTTAAACGTAAAAGAGTTAGCCAAGTTTAACGCTCTGTCATTGCATTAGTTAGTTATGTTAAGAAGTTAGTTTAGTGAACTTTGGTAAGCAAGCATTGGACGCACTTTCCATGCAATAAATTACTAAGCGGTGAAAATGAAATGAAATAAATTTTCATCGCCATAATACGGCTACATAGGTATGCAGATACTAGCTACTCACTTCTGCATACACCTTCGGGGACCCTTGTGGGAAGGTGTGAAAATGTATTTCTATGGAAATTGCTGGCGGCAAATCGTTTTCATTCGGTCCCTATAAAGTCTTAATCTAGGGTCACGCCCAAGCGGATAGAACCAATGAGTTAATTCAAACAAAACGATGAGTAAATATATATAAATTTTATGTATTTAATTTCTTTTAATAAGATGCCGTACACCTCCAACTACCAAATTAATTATCTAAATATTAATGTATTCCATCCAATGGTTGTCTGGAAGAGATCGCCGAGTGCGATAAGACCGCCAATTGTACTTTTTGCCTATGATGTACTATCTAAATTAAATATAGTGTACAATAAAGCGTATAGATAAATAAATAAAATTGTCCATTACCAAAATGGGACCTACCACGAGCTTTATAGCGAATGAAAAAACATTAGGAAACCGCAACTACACACAGCCATTAAAATGTGTATGATACATCACACTCAATCATACATACATACATACACACTTTGTATCATCAGACCGAGTCCCTCACATAGTAGGCAGAGACAGAAGAGTACCAGTTCTCTCTAGACTTACCTCTTTCACAATCAAACTCATACATAATTAGGACAGCTTTGTAAATATTGTTCAAAACAAACTTTATATATAATCCTCACGCCTTCCCACAGTGGTCCCCGAAGCGGTAGGCAGAGGTGAATAGGTAGTACACACCCACTTTCCTTTATTTTAGGTGTCAACGTGACGGATGGCGAGTTCATCGCCGTTACTCAAGCCCGACTATATATAGGCGCATTTGTTGTTTTGAATTTCTTCCCAAATGTATGCAGGTTATAGGTATATGTATTTAATATATGTAGAATATGTACGTATTTGTAGTATATGTAGTATTTAGTATTAGTTTAGTATTAGTATTATGTAAAACAACTGTATTGTCCACTGCTTTTAACTTTCCATTTGATGTGTAAATAAATTTAAATTAAGTAAAATAAGCGCGGGTTAATCGGATTTCGATGTAAAAGTTTTAATTAATGGCTCGCCTACATAGTTAATTAATGGACAGACCCGAACGGCTTAGCTCGGGTCAATCTAGTTGACAATAAGCTATTTTATAGTAAACCAGTTTGAGATAAGTGGGCTGTAATAACGACTCTTGATAAGGTTAATCAGAATTGTAGACTGTACTTTAGAAGGGATATAGGCTAGTGCGGCAGTACCCAGTGAAATCCCGTAATAAATTTGATGAGGCAGCTCGACGTTTATCCTACTAATATTATGAATGCGAACGCTTTGGATGTTTGTACATCAAACACATTAAAATCACTGAACGGATTTGGACGATATTTAGTATTGGATTAGATTTATTTATTTATTTTTACATACATACATATCATCACGCCAAGTCCCTAACGGGGCAGGCAGAGAATATAGAGCGCCAGTTCTCTCCAGACTTACATACCTCTTTCGCTTCGTCCACATTCATCAGTCTCTTCATACATGCTCGTCGGTTTCGAGTACTCTTATCGTTCCCGTCCTTCAGAGTCCGATCTATTTGATCCAGGTAGTTGGAACGTGGCCTTCCTCTGCCTCTTCTTGCACACACTTTTGCTTTGTATATCTGTTTCGTCAATCTTTCTTCACTGATCCTTTCTATGTGTCCAAACCAACGCAACATGCCTTTCTTCATATTTATCTTTACAATCTTTATTTTTATTGAGGTATAGAAGAACACACTTACAAAAAAATTTTCAATAATGCCTGCAGTAGCATTAAGTAAATGTAAAGTCGTATCTGAGAGACAATGACTGACTCGCCATGTGTTATATTGGTGCATTATGGTTCGTTTCACCTCTACGGAGAGACATTTAGTGGATATTAGGATTTTTGATATAGAAATTGAAAGCCGTCCAGTGATGGCCGAGTGGTTCGAGTAGATGCCTGCGATACAAAGATCGCAAGTTCGAATTCCGGCTGTACTAATGAGTTTTTCTGAACTTAAGTACAGTGATTAGTCACACCACGAGCTTTACAGTGAAGGAAAACATCGAGAGGAAACCTGCATCCGTCTGAGAAGCAATTCAAAGGCGTGTGTATAGTCGTGCTTAAATAACGGCGACCGGCTCGCCATCCGTCACGTTGGCACCTAAAATATTTATCTGGCGGAAAGTGGGTGCATGGATATTAACCTATACACCTCTGCCTACGTTATATATATGCCTATATGTTATTATCCTCACACCCTTGTGGAAAGGTGTGAGGATAATAACATATTTAACCGATTTAGGTCATAACCTGTAATGGTAGCTGTAAGAAGATAATAAATAAATAAAATATATAGAAATGAACATCCTTTTGAGTTTTTTTTTAAAGAATTGCAATAGAGCATATGTCTCACCGCAACCAATTTACGCTCACTATACCTAAGTATCACTTGAGTGTTGCCACTCTGTACTCGGAGAGTTATACTGTGAAAAATACCTCCGCTATGCTTACAAATAGACAATATTTAACTATAATTCATGTTTTGGTAAATCTTCATTAACCGCCTTCCAATGTGAAGCTTACTTGGTTAATGTTAAAAGAAAGAAATAAGAAAGTGTCGCAAACATTCGCCCACATTTCCCAAAAGTTCTGAGGTAACGAACGACATTTAAACGCGATATAGGCCAACTCTCCGTATTTGTTTACAAGTTTAGCACAAGTCGCGAACAAATCCTCGGGAAAAACATGTCCAGTCCCAACAGACTGGACACTGTCTCAAATAAACAAGTTTTATGTTTGATCCCGCGGGTGGATACATTGCCTGATATGTACACAACGACTTATAGCGGTTATGTGGCGGTACTACTGCCTTTCCATGTCTAAATCATACTACAGTAAAATATAACGAAATAACTAGAAAATAGTTTTTCTGAACTTATATACAATGATAAGTCACAACACGAGCTTTTTGACGAAGGAAAACATCGAGAGGAAACATGCAGACGTTAAAGAACAAATTCAAAAGCATATGTATAGTCGTTCTCGAGTTACGGCGATGGACTCGCCATCTGTCAAGTCACAAAATATATCTCTGGCAAAAAGTGGGTGTATGGGTGGTACCTATATAACTATGTCTACCCCTTCGGGGAGACTTGTAGGTAGGCGTGATAATATTTAAGTATATTTGGTGTTAAACCTCATGAAAATCGTCGTCATTCCGTCCCCGTAATCAATAGTTTTCAGATCATTGCAAATAGACAGAGGAGGTGAGGGACTTTGTTTTATAACGTGTAATGATTAGTAATAAGTAATGATTGGTAATGAAGAGATTGATAAATGTGGAAGAAGCGAAAGAGGTGAACTGGTGCTCTGTTCTCCCTGCCTACCCCGTTGGGGACTCGGCGTGATGATATGTATGTATGTATGATTGGTAATAATCAGTTGGCTTAAGGTAATTATACGTGACCAAACTCCTGTGGTTCCGCCCGATATTCTCGTGAGCTTTTATGGCAAAGTTTTATTACGTGCAATAGTGTGGGGTGCAGTCTTGAGTATACCAGTGGGCAAGTTCTCAATAAGTATTGATTGAGTACGGTAACTTAGGATGAACTTTACAGCTTGAATGGGAGACTGTTCTTTGGTATGTAGCGGAAAATATTGGGAACGTTGAAAGTGGATTTAGTTTGTCGTTTGTTTCAAAAGATTACTGCTTAGATACAAGCAGAGTAAAAAAACCTCCTGTCCAAAAAGTCATGATCTGTTTAGAGTTTGTTCGTTTGCTTCAAATGAAAAACTACCTTCTTTTAAAGAAAATAAAGCTGAAATCCCCTCGTGCTTTCTGCTCAGCCTTCAATCAAACTCGGCCTTATCTATCTACAGATATACAAACAGCTAAAAAGATAGACGTTTTACTAGTCTATAAGAATAATATATGTATAACTAGCTGCCCCGCCCAACTTCGCCCGGGTGAAAAAGTTGTGATGTAAGCTATCGTATCTTTTAAGTTGGAACAAACTGCACACGGTGTGCAAATTTGATTGAAATCGGTTAAGTGGTTTGGGAGGCCATCGCGGACAAACAAGGTGACACGTAATTTATATATTAAGAAGATAATAATATAGCATTCTTAGTTATAGTTAGAGGACAAATCCACAGATTTCGAATCGGATTTTTTTCCAAGTCACTTTCTGCTTACTGAGTGAAACCTAAAAGAACCCGATCGCTTAAAATTCAATTACCAGAATCACTTCAGATTGTCAACATCACATTCGCATGCGCATAAATTGAATTTAGATTTCTTTTTAAAAGGCGAATGTCATTTAAGTTCACATAATAATAAAAATAAGTTGCTAGCACCGTTTGAAATTCTTGAAAGAAAGAAGAAAAAAAAAACGTTTTCGAAATACGATTACAAATGTTTGTTACGAACACTGAAGGTTCATATCAACTCTTTAGTATTATTACATACGTTTTGAGACGTGTTTCCATCCAGACGGCTTTGAATTTATTTTTGAATGTATTTCTATTGAATGCATTGTATTTACAACTGTTAAAATAACAGTTCAACAAAGTTCATACAAAATTAGATATAATTTCTCTTGTGCTGTGTTTTTTAGTTAACAAACAATGATGCTCTTGTTCGTCTATTGCATGCCGTCGCTACCTACAAACAATTGTAGTGGCATTCACCATGTACATATTTACGATGTAAATTGATAATTGTATAAGTGTTTACCATGTTGGTGGCCTCTAAATAAATAAAATATCAAAATATGATGTTTATAATCCGGTATTATTTAAAACTAAAAAAAAGTGACAAAAGACGGAGAGACTCCGAGTAATTGTCATTTTAAAAGTAGAAGCATTTCAGTTGTATACCTACCAGAAGTGTCAATGTTGGATAGCTACTACGAGAAGTTGAATACTTCGAAGCTCTGAGTATCACTTCAAAGTCCATGTTGCTACCTCCGGATAGATTATAGAGATTAACGGCTCGATTGTACCGGCGCGAGAGGGTATCGCTTTGTTAGCAAATGTTTCGATTCCAACTCGATTCTATTCCAAATCGAAATGTTCAATACACGGAGCGAGTTAACCTTCTTGAGCGTTTCTAGCTTTTTTTTTATCACGATTCTAATTAGTTTTAGTTCGTTGCGAATGCATTGGGAATTCGATAAACTGACACGGAATTGAAAAGTGCTCCTATTGAAATCAGTGCTGCTTGAAACTCTTTTCAAACCTATGCAGGTTTCCTCACCTAGTTTCAACATCCAACTATTGACCTCGAGTAGGGATATTCATCCTTTTTCATTAATCTATTATCTCATATATTATAGTGACTCAACGACGTGTCCACATAATGTAATGGTAAATACCTAGTTGCAATTATAGCCCTCTTTTAATCTTCTCTCCCGCAAAGGTCCACGAAGGAGTAGGCAGAACCACTTTCGCCGGAGATAGGTACCAATTACAATTACTATTTTAGGTACCAATGTGACAGATGGCGAGTCCATCGTCGTTACTCGTACAGGACTATACTCGTACATACGTCTTTAAAATAATAAATAATATATCCTCACGCCTTCCCACAAGGGTCCCCGAAGGGGTAGGCAGAGGTGTATAGATAATACCCACACACCCACTTTCCGCCAGAAGGAAAGGAAGGAAGGATATTTCCTATGAAGGTTTCTCCTTCATAGGAAATATCGTGGTTTGACTAATCACTGAACGTAAGTTCATAAAAAAGTACATTTATGTATATTTTCATAAAAAGAACATCCTTCATACCTTTATTCAAAGAAAGAATCCACTCACTACGGCTAGTGGTATTATATTCACACAAAAACATGTAATTGAAAATGCTCACTTTTATAAACATTCACAGAACGACCAACATCTATCTTAATCTGTGGCGCAGATGTATTAAGGAGCACACAAGCCTTGTGGCTTTTTTCTTAAGCGCACGTGTTTCAGTCAGCTGTGAACGAACAATAGTGGCAGATAAGGCGGCAAAGGAAAAAGGATTTAACCCTAAAATGTCACTGGCTGTAATATATTCGCACGGGGAAACGTTTCATATAATGCGACCTTATTTTTATGGCTAACGGAAGTATTTCGTTGGCTTTGTAGGTCTTTTGTTGGAAATTTCGTTTTTGTTAGCTTTTATAAATGATGTAAGAACCTTTGATGTAGTTTCTGTAAAGAGGTGTACACCATGTGGGTGTGGCCGAGGCGAGATATGAAAAATAATATTGTTTTAAGAGTATTCTTACAAAGATGACCAGATAATGGTTTCTGTTTGAAAAGATAAAGGTTACGGGTTTGATCCTAGCATAGGGCATTACATTAGTGTGATGAGAACAATATATGCGCCATTTTTTTTAATATTTCAATATATTTGTGTAATCTTGTCATTAAATACAAGCCTTACTTTTATTTCTTACTTTACCTGGATCAAATCGATCGGACGCTCAGGGACGGGAACGTCAAGAGTACTCGAAACCGACGAGCACGTATGAAGAGACTGATGAATGTGGACGAAGCGAAAGAGGTATGCAAGTCTAGAGAGAACTGGTGCTCTATACTCTCTGCCTACCCCGTTAGGGACTTGGCGTGATGATATGTATGTATGTACTTACTTTTATTTCAATACAAGCATAATCAGATCGAATTCAAAATAAAGAAAATCATTACAAACGATGAACAAGCTCAATTTTAATAAAGATGTATTTATAATATCTTTACGCCAATATGACCTACGAATAGGTAAGCAGTTGTCTCTTAAGCAGATCTTTGCAATACTTCCCAATCGTATACAGGTTTTCTCACAATATTTTTGCTTACCCCTTCGGAGACCATTGTGTGACGGCGTGAGGACAAATAAAAGAGGTATTAATTAGTTATCCACTGTCACTGGATCATTTATTCGGATGCCTTCAAATAAGGAAGGATAATATTTCCCCCGAGATTTCGCACAAGAT
>JACCPG010005451.1:0-55398 GCA_016069955.1 Drepana arcuata
ATCCGCAATGAAGCGATTCGCAAATCAACTGGCGTGAATGAGGGCGTGATTATAAAGATCAAGAAAGGCATGTTACGTTGGTTCGGACACATAGAAAGGATGAGTGAAGCAAGATTGACGAAACAGATATACAAAGCAAAAGTGTGTATAAAAAGAGACAGAGGAAGACCACGTTCCAACTACCTAGATCAAATCGTCAGACCCAAGGACGGGAACGTTAAGAGTACTCGAAACCGAGGAGCATATGAAGAGACTGATGAATGTGGACGAAGCAAAAGAGGTATGCAAGTCTAGAGAGAACTGGAGCTCTATACTCTCTGCCTGCACCGCTAGGGACTCGGCGTGATGATATGTATGTATGTATGATTACCTCTTCTGTTACTTCATTGCTGTGCCAACAATATAAAAACAGCTGTCCCACCAACCCTATCGTGTACTGTATCACCCATAGTTTTTGAGAAGTCGTTACGCCGCTCTGAAAGCAAATAAAATCTAGGTAGGTATTTAATAAGTCTCATCAATCAACGGCAAACACGCTGCTTCCGTGTCTCTATGCGTTGTGACATGCAATTAATTAACTGTCTGTCTGGCACTATTGTCTGGTAAAGTGACATCTCATGATTTGAACAAAAAAACATGTTTACTGAAAGACCGCAAAAATACATGATTAAGCAATTAATATGAATACTCGTATACTACATAGTCAACTTATAAGCAACGCACTAACAGATCGAAACATTTTTTTTGCGCTGAGGCAATATCGTAACCAATGAGGTTAATCTGGGATAGGATTATTTCTAGTAGAAAACTAAACCAAAGTTGTGGAACCTAAGAAAACCAACAAAAGTGTGGGTGTTTACACACATTGCATTTGGTCGCAAGTGGGATCCACTAATATTATTTCCGTTTATTTGCAAAAGGTCGGCAGCACTTCATTCTTTCTCTGCAGTCAGGTCAAACCATCAAGAGGAAACCTGCATATACATAATTTAAGAAGACGTTTGTACAGTGCTTTATATATTGTTATTGTACAATAATATATCTTCACGCCTTCCCACGAGTGTCCACGGAGAGGCGAATGTATGAAGGTAGTCCCCACTTTGCGCCTCAGATATATTTTACGTGCTAACGTGACAGATGGCGAGTCCATCGCCGTTACACAAGCACGACACATATTCTTATTGCAATTTGTCAATGAACTTGTACCGTAAAAGTACATATATCAATAACCTCACACCCACAGAACCATTTGCCGCCAGAGATATATTTTGGGTGCCAACGTGACAGATGGCGAGTCCGTCGCCGTTACTCAAGCACGACTATACATACGCCTTTGAATTGCTGCTCAAACGTATGCAGGTATCAATAACCTGACGCAGAAAAATAGTTGTACTCACAATACCGAAATTATTTTACTGAATATATTTGATGTAAAACAATACAATAGAAATATGATTTCTCTGTAGATATATGTTATCATAATTTCAATCACCTGGGAGTTCAGTCTAGACATAGATATTTGTAAGAAACATTAAGATTGGATAGATACCTCAAAAACGTTTATTCAATTCAACATCTCTGTGAGGGCACTGAGCCATTCGTTCAGAGAGAAATCCTTACTAATATTATAAATGTGAATGTAAGTTTGTTTGTTACCCTTTCACGTAAAAACTACTAAACCTATCATCATAAAACTTTGTACACATATTCTTGGAGGTATTAGAAGTAACATAGGATACTTTTTATTGAAAAAAATAAAAATTTTATGAAAGATAAAAAAGCCGTCCACGCCGACGAAGTCGCGGGCACAGCTAGTACAAATATAAAGCACAAGGTATTCTCGTTGGCTTCACCCGCGTTAAATTTGAATATACACAATGTATAATATATTTGATTAATACTACATATTAATAATATATATTAATAATTATTTAATATATTATATATTATTATTATATATTATATAATAATATATATTACATAATAATTAAAAAAAAAAGACTCAAAACCGACGAGCATGTATGAAGAGACTGATAAATGTAGACGAAGCGTAAGTAAGTCTAGAATGAACTGGCGCTCTACCCTCGCTTCTGATATGTATGTATGTATGTATGTACATAATAATAATTATTATGTAAAGCCGTGGTGGCCGAGGGCTTCGTGTAGTTGCCTGCAACACAAAGATCGCAAATTCGAATTCCGACTGTACCACCGAGTTTTTAAACTTAAGTACAGTGATTAGTCACACCACAAGATTTACGGTGAAGGAAAATATCGAGACGAAACCTGCACACGTTTGAGGCGAATATATAGTCGTGCTTGAGTAACGGCGATAGAATCGCCATCTTTGTATATAACCGCGAATAAAATAATATCATTTTTTAAACCGCCATATGAGCATCATCTAACCATCTACTTAGTACATTTTTCATCATCATAATCATAATTCATAATTCTTTATTGCTCTTCCACTTACAATAATATCACATTAGGTATATATAATATGAGGGTATACAGTGGACCCTGTTGGGCACAGCAACTTGTGAGAGGGACATAAATTATAAAAAGGGGATCAATGTAGGTACTTGCTAACTTATTCTAACCTTAAAATATAAACATAACTTAAATTTATTTACCGAAAAAAGTATTAATAGAAACTTAAAAAACTCATCTAAATACTTACCAAATTATATTGAATTAAATTGCAACCAATATCGAAGGAACACACAAGAACATAGGCAAACATGATTGGCGACAATAGAGATTTTAACATCTGGTAGTGTCTGAAACAGAGCAAAACTTTCATCATCATCATTACAACACCACTTCATCCCTTCATCATAATGTCTTTAATTCGTTGCACGCTTATTAGTCTAAAAAATTTACACTGTGTAATAATCTCACGCAAGTGAATTTTTTAATAATAATTGAATAAATTTCTATAATGCAAAAAATAATAATGTGTAATCAATTTGGTCGGGAATATATATACCTACTATCTTATGCCCGCGGCTTTGCCCGCGTGAAGTTCGAAAAAGTAGCCTTGGAAATTTTCCTGCTAGAATCGGTTCAGCCGCTATGCCGTGAAAGAGCACATAATAATATAAGAACTTTGAATTTTACAGGATAAAAAAAATGCAAAATTAGCCTATGTCCTATGGTCCTAGGTATAAGCTATCACCAATTCAACATTCAGCCAAATCGGTTCAGCCGTTTGGCCGTGTAAGAACCGCAAACATCCAAACATCCAAACATCAAACTTTCACATTTATAATATTAGTAAGATTTCTTAATCAACAAATAAATTAATTAACGACAAAAAGATACAGTAGTAATTTTAAGAAATCATTCCATTCTATAATCGATATAGCAATAATATATGAACATCAAATTTCGTTGCTTCTATTTCAGGTAAGGTTTGGTTTTATTAGTTCCTTTTATATGTATTTTATTAAGTACGTGAATGAAATGAACGAATTAAACACGTTATAAAATCCCTAAGAAGGAACCAAACGATTACTCACTTTATCAAAACCATGTGGTCATGGTGACACTCTCTAATCCTGTTCAATATCTCTGCACGCGAACAGTTATCTGCGTCTTTAAAAATATTTTGACATTTCAGCTTCAATATTTTCATATGACCTTGTAGATACGTCATGATAGCTATAGTGGTTGCGTCAAAGCTTGCTAAGGTACAGGTGCACTGAGTAGCCATACTTAAGTGTAGGGCTATACCAAAGGGGTAGCCCGGCAGCTTTGTATTGTCAAATGGCAACCACGAACCCACCAATTGCGGCCAAGGCTGTACCCCGTTCTTAACGTCTGCGCGATAGCCAGAATTTGTGAGAAGTTTCAAATGCGGAGCGGTAGCAAACGCAGTGTGTGTTATAGAACATAGAGTCCAATACGAGTAAGTGACCATCCTACTATATTTTGTGTAACTGGCTACCAATGCCAAGACACTGGGATCTTGTTGGTTAATACATCTGAATTCCTCTTCAGCGATTTCTTTCACAAGTTGCTTCCAGTATTTTTGTCGTAAAAGTGACGATAATAATTTAACAATGCTCATGAAATTGAGCGCAGTGATAGCTACGTTGCTGAGAACTAGGTGGATTTCGCGTCTGATCAGACAAAGGTCGATAATCTGGCACATCAAGGTTATTAAACTTAAAGTATGTAAGAGATTATACAATGTATTCCTTAATCTACTTTCCGTTTGCCACAGCCCGAAAAGATACAAGCTTTTTAACACTGGACCCATTAGAGGATTATTTTTATCCTCCAATCTTTTTGTTAACAAAATAATTTTTTGTACAATCATGACGACTGAGCGCAGGTAAATGATACCGGTCAGGTATTCGCATTTATTCCCCTCTTTGATTACTTTGAACGATCCAATTAGCAAATAGGTGCTATTTCCCTTCATTTTACTTTTATTTTCATTTCCAGAGTAAAGACAGGTATTAAATTATTCGCAAATTAACCCTTTTGTAGGGTTCCGTAATTCAAAAACTTTTAACGCTGAAATATCGGTGAGAAAGAAGAATAAAGTGCTTAGTTGTACTGAAACTGCTCTTGTTTTTTATTCACACAAAAATATTGCTTAATGGTAAGGTTTACTCTAGTCTCCAGTTTGCTATTCCCGGGTATCGCACGTGCGTTCTCTTTTACAAATAGGCTGTCTGTCTGACAAACTGACTAATGTATGTATGATGTAATGTATGACTTCTATACAAATGGAGTTCACTTTCTAAAACCGGATAGTAGGAAGAAAAATACATAAATTTTGTATGCATAGAGCTCCCCGGAATACATTCACAGCCGGCTGATTTCATGGAGCCCCCACGTTAATAACCTGGCATGCCCCTATAACAAGTACGCTATACTAATTACTCTCTGTTGTAATGGAAACAGAACGAGGTATTATTGCAATGGGGTATACAAATAGAACACGTATAATCAAGGAATCTATGTTTGCAACCAGTCATACATGTTACTATGGTGCTATTTTTATTCGCATGCATTTATATTTCGGTTTTAATTCAGTCAAAGTGATTATTTTGTCATACTTCACGCATCGCACCTTCGCTTTTGTCCCCGGAAGGGATAGGCAGAAAGGCTAGAAGGCAACGTGACAGATAGCGAACCCGTCGCCGTTTCCCCAACACGACTATACATACGCCTTTGAATTTCATCTCAAACGAATGGGGGTTTCCTCTCAATGTTTTCCTTCACCATAAAGCTCGTGATTTGATACACTATACATAAGTTTAGATTACGGAACTGACTTAACATAAAAAAAACAACAGAAGAAAAAGCTCACTTCTTTAATGGATCCATTAAGGATTGTTTAAATATGTATGAAACACGACCACTCCATTTAAATGTAATGTAATTAGGGTTAAGTGTAAATTACACCTTAGGAAAATATCATACTGAACACTATATTATTTTAATAAATTAATTTCGCTTTGTATATTTGTTTCGTCAATCATTCATCACGCAGCCTTTCTATATGTCCGAATCAACGTAACATGCCTTTCTTCATCTTTAAACTAACAAAACGAACCAATTATAACTTATATGGTTTTAGAGATCTCATGATAAGGTAGTAAGAGGTATTTCGCTAATATATATCCGAAGGAAAATACTCCTTTGATTTAGTTAATACCTCCTTGGAGCATATTAATGTTATTATTATTATTTTCTTTTAACATCATATTGGTATACCTACTGTAAGGATGTTAAAGTGTGTGTGTAAATAAATAAATAAATAAATATTACATGCAAGCCATAAAGACGGCGTGATGAATAATATTAATGGCTTTCAAAGATGAGTAACAAACCATAGCTTAAGAGATAAGATATATAAAAGGGAATTTTATTTAATTAATATACTTTAATTGTCGGTTCTTTCACATTTATAATATTAGTAAGATAATATAAGATTAGTGGAATATATATAGGATGTCTAAGAAAGTAGAACAGTAATTGTCTTCTGGAAGTAGTAGAGTGTAGTAATAAGCATCCTCATGACGATGCAATAAAATAAATAGATCCAAAGATTACTAGTTGGTAACATCACGAAACGGAGTAATGTTTTTTTGGAAACATTCCTTGTATATCGTATCATAATTATTAGATTCGTGTTTAACCCTATTATTCTGTTATATTATTCACTCATTACACATTTGAGCAACAGTGTTTTTTTGAGGCACTCTGTTAATTAATAGATATAAAGGTTTCAATAATGTATTATCAGCAAAGACAGTTTTTCACTTAGGCAATAATAAAATTTCACTTAAATGTATACTTATTGATAAGATTTATTAGTTATTTCTCTTTACCTACCCGCAGTGCTTCGCTACAAATTTACTACTTCTATTTACTACTACTACTTATATTTTAAATCTGTGTATTAACAAAAGATTTATTGATAAAAAAATCTTACGCCACTGCGGTATTTGCAAGGAGTGCTAAAAACCATAAGTATAAAATGACACGACAAGACACATATGTATGTACCTCAAGATATGAAGAAAAGTCCAATATAATAAATTCCAGTGAATAGTTTGATCGAATAACCATTAAACTATTAATGGTTATTCGATAAAACTCAGTGCATATAAATCCAATATTTCCATAGTTAATACTGCTCAGTATTGGAAAACTTATACTGTCATATCTGATTGAAGTCTAGAGCTGATAGCCTCCGTTATTGGTGACTGTAGAGATCAAACGGTTGGCGGGAGACGTGATATTATTATAAAGCTTCACTCGCGTGAGGGAAAATATACACTTACTTGGAATCATCTTTTGATATTATAATATGTTTTTGGACAAAACATCAAAATTAGAAAAAATCTACTTTATACAGCTGTGCGCATGACGTTTTTCTTTTGATCTTATAATCTAATTTATTGGATCAAAAGATTATTTATTATAGATTTGATATATGTAGTTGGAATGAAGAGACGGTGGACCATACGAAAGAGGCATGTAAGTCTAGAGAGAACTGGCGCTCTACACTGTCTGCCTACCCTATTCGGGACTAAACGAGATGGTTTGTATGATGTGGGATGAATGTATAGGTACATAAAAAAAATGTCCAAATGAATTACCAATATCAAACATCAAATCATTCATTTCCCTAGTGCAAGCAAATGCCAAATCTGAGGTTTATCCATTTCTAGACCCGACTTTATTCAATGTAATACTAAAAACAGAACAAGAGCGTTCCTGTCGCCTAGACCAAGTAGATCAAGCCTTTCGATTATTTAATTTTAAATGGGAGATCAGTTCTACTAGAACTCTTTTCTGCTGAATATTCAAAATAGTAATAAATTCCGAGGGACTTGGCGTGATATGTAGCATAAAATGTGTACCTACTTGTCTTTTAGTCATTTATATTTTTTGTGAACTCTAAAGTACATGACGTATACACTAATACACTGTCAGTTCAACCAAATTTCCATTATTGTAAGTTCCACAGTTTTTTCCGAGTACCTACCGTAAAAGCAAGAGAATCTCATTTAACTAGCCCTATTCAAATTCCTAAGCACCTTGAGACAAGCTTTTGAAATAAGCTGACAACGTGACTTGAAAGCTCTCTGTCGCTCGAAAGCTAAGTGTAGTAACCGCTCTCAAACTTGTGGTAATGCAAAATAATTTTGAACGTTATACCTTGAACAATAAAACTGAAATTCCAAGACGTCAGGAATGTAATACCTCTTTCAGCAATAGAAATAAAAGCGTTATTGAATAGTTTGAAAGCGCAATGTGCATATTCTTCAGAATAAAGTCGATGAAACTCGTTTTGAAAAATGATTCCGTTTGCAATTTAAAATTTCACATCGGTATTTCTACATCCTCGTGAAAACAAATATTTTTTCAAACGTTTTCTATTATAAAGCAAAGGTACGTTAAATATAAACCCATCAATATAACATCATACCACAAGGTTGAGCAAAATGAACTCAGTTCAGAAGACTCTTCAACAAAGCCAATTCTTTACAATTGAAAGCCGAACTTCATACTTTGGGTTCAATATTTAAATAGGGAAGCGTCGATTACGTGAAACCGCCTAATATGCAATCAGCAACAGCAACAGATCGTATCAATCGCTGCCTTATAACAAAAGCAAACCTTTTGTTCAGTTATTGGACCAGTCTCCGAAAACTTGAATGTAAAATTCCAAACAATATCTTGTAGGTACTGACTAGGCTTGTAACGATGAGTTCGAATGGCTTGGGATACGATAGCATTTGTTTTTATAATATTGTGTTATTTTTGTTGCTTAACTTTCGAAATCAAATAGGACGAAAATTGTTCTCAATGCTAATATCTACATTTGAGGGCCTATGTGCATCGCTCGGAACGAGATTTGTAAAGTTAGCTGTGTCAAAAGGGCGAAAGCGTGACTCGGTTACATAATCTTCTCATTGACCTCGAAATTAATGTGTGTGTTAATGAGTTTGTTTAATTTGCACCGTGTAATAAGAGGATGTACATGTAATTAGTAATTTAATTAGTAGAACAGAAGTTCGGAAAATGGAACCAAAAAATAAATACCACTTTCATCCCCTGTCTTGTTTTCCTTCACCTTAAAGCTCGTGTGTTACAAATCAATTCTTAACCTCAGTAGATCTTACTGGTACAAACCACGGATTTTATAACATAAATATGCAGATGACTACTATATAACTTTAATTTAAACTTTAACTTTAATAGTTAAGAAAACCAAAAAGAAACTTGCATACATTTAAGAAGAAGATGTATAATAGTCGCGCTCTATCTTTGAATTTCTTCTGTCTCGTTCTCTTCTCGATGCTTTCTTTCACCTTAACTCGGGATGTGATTAATCACTGCACTTAAGCTGAGAATCAACGATACAGTCGGGGTTCAAAGTTGCAATCATCGCTATACAATATTTAAACCTCTTTTAAAACTGATCAATGTGTGTGTGATGAATTCTTTCGTTATCTGTTTTACTTCATCTAACTACACAGCTATAGGAAGACCACAAAGGTCTCGTACTGCGCAGTTCCAAAGGAGTTTTCTTCCGCGAATGCTCAGGCTGTGGAATGAGCTCCCCGTTGTGGTTTTCCTTAAAGAGTACAGCATGGAGATCTGCAAGAAGGTTGTGAAAAGATCGCTGCAGGGTCGGCAACGCGATGCCCCTGTTATTGCAAGCATCCATAGGCAGCGGTAGCCACTTACCATCAGGCGAATCGCTTTGTTTACCACACGTGCGGTATAAAAAAAGCCAGTAATATATAACAAAGTAATTGATTGGAAGGTACCAAAGTAGTTGATTTTGCAGATTGCGGCCATTATCTCGAGCAGTCCTACCCAAACATATTGAATCAACCAGCAGTACCCCCATCAGACATAAGAGAGCAATTAATATTGAACTTGAGATCGTATCTGTGATGCCGATGAATGACATACTGAGGGAATATGACGTAGGTAATATTTGGTTAGGACATCGTATTCGATATGCTATCTATTAATTTTGCAAACCGATTAAATTGACTTATGATTAATGGACGAGGTAACTTCTTATTTGTACATATTATATGATATTCCGCCTTAAAGTCTGTGGCATAGCATAAACGATTTTGTTTTATTCTATCTAGAAATATATATATATATGTAAAGGAAAATATTCTGAGGAGCAAATTGCATGCAGGCCATAAGGACGGCTTACTGAAAAATAATAATTACTGTTAAAGATAAGTGACAAACCATAATTAATATTTTTTAGAGATAAAAAAAGGGAATTGTGTATAATAAATATACTTTGTCGTTTCTTTGTTTTTACAGACCAACTCGTTTGTTTACACGCATTATCTAAAATGTACATTATGATAATTATAAATATTATTACATATATAATTATATAATGACTAGCTTATGCCCGCGGCTTCGCCCGCGTGGAGTTCGAAAAAGAAGGTTTGAATTTTTCAGGATAAAAAAAGTAGCCTCTGTCTCCTATTCCTAGGTATAAGCTATCACCATTTCAACTTTCAGCCAAATCGGTTCAGCCGTTTGGCCGTGAAAGAACGGCAAACATCCAAACTTACAAACTTTCACATTTATAATATTTGTGTAAGATAAGATTACCTAGCGCTGTACTACCAAGACCAACGGAACTACAAGTGCGGAAGTCGAAGCACGATCGATCTTCCTAATGATCGAATTCACCGATTCTGTTATATGATATAACCAAGTTAGCGCAATAAAACTACAAGGGAAGCCTATTTTATTGCACTTCAGCCCATTAAGAGCCGCAAAAGCGCCTATTGCCAGAATATTTTCTCGCTAAGAGACTTAGTGGAGTTGCTTCTCCTTAATTACGTATGTCGGCGTGATAAGGGTGGCTCCCACAGATATAAAGTTCCTAATTGACATTAAAAGCAAATAATATTATTAATATACAATCACCAGGGCTTTCTTTAACAATTGAAAACTTACACAAATGTCTAAATTTTTAAATTTAACGCACTCCTGCACTTTATAAGATGGCAATAACACACATTTCGCCAGAGATAAAAGGTGCCGACGTGAAAGTTTCGTATTTAAACTGGACCACTTAAGGATTTAAACATCGAAACAGGCGAGTGTGTATGAAGAAATTAATTAATGTGGGTGTAGCGAAGAAGGGTGCAGGAAAAAAAAATTACTGCATGCTTCTTCGGGGGATTTTATATCCACGGCCTAGGTTAAGCTGGCCATCACAAAATTAAAAGACAAGTGAACGTTCTTCTTGTTTATTCTAGTAATTTCATTAAGGTGCGACGTTGAAGCGGGTCCGAGAATATATTTTTCTGTACGCATTGCTTAGGGTGTCTCCTTTTGTCCGTTAGCTGTAGTTTTGGTCTTTGACATGTATGCAGATTAGAACAGTAAAACAATATACCATAAGGCTGGAACAGTTGGGCAACCAGATGGTAAGCGGTAGCTATTTAGGTGCTTACAATATATACGTCGAGATGAGGTAGCTTATCAGAGAGAGATTGATTCTCAACACTATCCAAGAGCGGCGCCATTGGCCTGCAATTTAATATCCAGCCATATAATAGTTTATTATGACACAACGTGTCAACTGTACAGAGCCTTTGTGCTCCAGACAATAGGCGGTTTTATTACACTTTTGAGTGCTGTTCAGTTGTTTTTGGTTTATGCACCCGCATTTTATGCCACTTTTAGGGCAGAGCTTTTATGGCGTAAGTTTCCGGCCAAAGCTTATTCTAGAACTATTGTTAATATCACCAAGGTGACGCGTTAGTTCCGAACCCAGCAACTGCAGCGAATAGCCTTATCGCCTCGAACATCAAACGTTATTACAGCTCTTGAGATTTACTGCTGATACTTTTGAACTACACACTACACACCTCTGCCTACCCCTTCGGGCACTCTTGTGGGAAGGCGTCAGGATATATATATTCATACTTTTGAAGAGGAACTCGGAAAACTATTTTAGGTCATTATTAGATTTATATTACAACTCGAAACAGTTCAATGAACTGTCTTTCCCGAAGCTGTTGTCGGCGTAATTACTTTCATTTACTTATTGCTGTAGAGCGCAATATCTTTGACCTCCTACGTCGTTACAGATTTTCTTTCACCTGAATCACGTATGTTAATCTTCTTCTTCCTCTCTTTCTTCTACATTTCCTTCTAAGATATTCTAGAAGCTGTCATATCATGTCATATTATCATATCATGTCATGTTGGCCTATCTTGTCTATTCTCGACTCTCTTCAGCAGTACTCTTGTTTAATCGACTCTTGAGAACATCTCGTTCTCATTTCAAAATCTCGAACATCAAGTAAAACCTAAAAACTAATATTTAATCTCAGTCTATGAAACACAGATTGATCGAGAAGGGATTAAATCGAATTATGCCGTCGTTAGCAGTAATTTAATTACTACCAACTATGTGCTCTCGGCGCCTTTGCGCAATTGAAATGAGTAACCATGGAGTTTCTTGCCGGCTCTTCTCCATGGAAGCGACCAACCCGAACCGTGCTTCTTTTCGACGTTTTATAAGTGCCCATCTGGGCCTATGTGAAATAAAAAGATTTTGATTTGATTGATTGATTGATTGCCTTTACAAGTTAACCAACAAACGCTGACAATGTCGACCCCTGTTTGTGGTTTGCTTCCGCCCTTCAATTTTCAATCTGCGAAAGACGACAACTACATGTGAACCCTATTATCTTTTCATTAAGTAAATAAATTCAGCAAAAAGTTATCTTGTTAAGTGTATTTCTAATACTAGTAGAATGTTCTTATACATTAAAAAAAAAAATTGCTAGGGTGTTTAAGGATAACCTACAGAACCCATTTCCAGCAATTTTGGAATTTTTGTCTGTTTGTCTGTAAGCATGTTCATGTATCACGTGAAATATACGAAACCAATGTAGATAACTTTAAGATTTAACGCAGCTGGAGGTATTACTTAGTTTTTGTTTCATCGCAATCGGTTTACTCTATCAAGAGATATTTGATAATATGTATTTAAAATTTTCTCACGCACGCAATTCAGTTACGCCAAAATAGAACGAATGTTGACCTCATATTCGATAGATGGCATTGTGAGTTCCGATTTGCTTAGATATAAGGTATTAGTTGTCTGGAAGGATTCTTCAAAATTTGTATACATAGTTTTGGTCATTATTTTGATGTAACGTAATTGAATCGAGTAGGTAGATATAATTTCTTCGTAGTTAGAACAGGTCGAAACGGGTCGAAATCACAAACTTTCTAATTAATGACATCATTAGAAAGTTTGTGATTTCGACCCGTTTTTATCGCAACACGTACAAACGATTTGAATTGTTGTGTTTTTAAATTTGTATATAAATAGTTTTTCGGTGAATTATAATGGTGTTGGTTTTCACCCAACAGTTCTCATTGAATTTATTTGATTTATTATTGGTTTGATATTTAGGTTAGGATCGTAGAATGTGGAAAGAAGTGGTCTCTGCCTACCCCTACGGGAAAGAGGCGTGATTATATGTATGTATGTATGTATGTTGATATTTTCTTTGAAAATACATTCTATAAAAAAAAAACTTTCGCTGCGTAGCCGGAATGCGAAATGGATGAGACTAAGTAGGTCTCAGGAATCAGAAGAAGCGCGGTTATTGGCTGACCGGCATGGTTCTTTACCAGGCACTCTGAATTCACGTGAATCTGAAACATTCATGGAAAGGGAGTCGCGCTTATGTTCGCAAAGAATTCTGACCGCGACTTTGGGCTCCCAAGAGAGCATCGAGGAACGCGAAATGCAGTCAGCTCAGCGAGAGCGTTGCTCCCTCTCACGCAAGAATTGGTCTCTGTTGGCCATAGAAGATATAGTTATGAGTAGAGCAATAAACCCGCTCACTTATTACGTCTTGCTAACATCGACAGTTGATGGGGAATAAATTATAAGAGACTCAAACAAATCACAGCAAGTGAATGAATTTTTACATCTAGGATGCATGTTCACACAACATGGAAAGTATGAAAAAGATATTGAAAGAAGGATAACTGCCGGTAACAAGGTAAATGAGGCCATGTCGACGTTGATAGGCAGTAAAAGTCTGAGCAAGAATGCTGTCCACAATGCGATATTGGTGCCTACTTTATTGTATGGCAGCTAAACCTGGGTATGTCAAGGAAGTATCAAATTAGCTAAAATGCAGTTGAGATGGGATCTCTTCGAAAAATGTCCGGAGTAACGATTCTAGATCGAATCCGATATGAAGAGATTCGCAATTCAAATGGCGTGAATGAGGGCGTGATTGTAAAGATGAAGAAAGACATTTTAGGTTGGTTCGGACATATAGAAAGGATGAGTAAAGAAAGATTAACGAAACATATATACCTACAAAGCAAAAGTGTGTGCAAGAAGAAGCAGAGGAAGACCACGTTTCAACTACCTAGATGAAATCGATCTGACGCTAAAGGACGGGAACGTCAAGAATACTCGAAACCGACGGGCATGTATGAAGAGATATGAATGTGGATGAAACGAAAGAGGTCTAGAGAGAACGCTCTATACTCTATGCCTATCCCGTCAGGGACTCGACTTGATCGTATGTATTTTTACAGAGTAAATTATATTTGCCGAAATGTTAACTATGGATGATTAATTCGAACTATATATGCAAATAGAGCTTTCATATTTTCTATTTGTGTTTATTTTCATATTGGACGAGGAATTTATTTTGAATCATTTAACTTAAAACTAACTTGAATAATTGGAGTTATTATTTTAGTTTTATAAATGTAATAGAGAATATGCGTCAGAAATAAATTACAATCCAAGGAGTTGGGAGCAAGGGAGAAATACTGTTTTAGATGCACCCGATGGAACCCAGAAAACTTTGAAAAAAATTAAATAACATTGGCTAACCAAAATTCGGAGTTATGAGCCAAAATAAATTTGCTCTTGCCGCTGCCTCCTCGGGAATAACAGCCACATTGTCAGGAGGATAAATCTTCACATACAACGTGTAAAATACCCGTCGATTTGGAGCACCCAGAAAGCCCCGTTTGCGACGTGTCTCTATTGCTATTATGATAAAGCAAGGGTTTTATGCGATTGCTTACCTATAATTTGGGATGAGCTTACGATGGCAAACCGCAAAGCTGTGGAAGCTATACATATGGAAAAATTATCGGTCAATGGGAGGTGTTAGAGTGCTTTTCTGTAGTGACTTCAGGCAGACACTCTTTATACTAACCCGAGGATCGAGAGCTGATAAGTGACTGTCTAAAGTCTAAGTATTTTATGGCGTAATGTTTAATCGACGACGAAGAGGCCAGTCTAAACGCGCAGAATTTTACAAATTTCTGCAAAAATTAATTACGGTACATATCCCATTCAAGAAGCCTGTATTGTTCTGGTGCCTCACAGCTGGAGCTCATTTCCTCCACATACGGGGAGCCCACAGAGATCACAAACCGTGACGCTTCTCGGCTATGTCAACGAGCTATTTTGACCCCTTAAAACAACCAAGCAGCAACACTCAATTCAAATGTTTCTGGGGAAAGAAGGGAATATATATCTATTAACACGAACACGTTATGAACAAAGAAGATGCCGCCAACTATGCGGTAGAGTTTTTGATTTCCTAAATAGACCGTCTTTCAGTACACACAATTTATTTAAAAGTTGGAGGACCAATCATCCTACGCTGAAATGTATGTCCAGTCAAGACCTATGCACCGGCACTCTGCTAAAAGTAACAAATCTTCAACGAAACCGAAATCTTAACAGGTTGCGGCACCGGTGCCGGAGTTTTCATTCTCAGAATCCTTATTATTCCCAATAATTTTCCTTTTTGATTCAAACGTGTGTAATTCCCAGTTGGCCTCCGTTACGTTATAACTATTAACAAAGCCCAAGGGCAAACATTATCCGTTGCAGGGGTAGTCCTCACTTTTCATTGCTTTTCAAATTAAATTTTTTATCGTTTTAGCAACCCAAACAACCTTTTTCTATATGCTCCGAGTGATGCTATCGCTTACATAGTATATGAGAAGCATTAACATTAACTCATTAAATAAAGTTTTATGTGCTTTATTCGCAAATTCTTTATTAGTCCGTAGCTTGCATTACCCCCTTCTTATTGAAGGAAACGTGGATATTGCACTATATTATCTAAGCGACGCATTTTAGTTTTCGACAACCACGCGAACGAAGTCGCGGGCACAGCTAGTATATAATATAAATGAATATAGATAGCACTTTTTGCTACTCGTCTTTGTGCCCAGCAACTATTGCCGTCACAGAAAACACAAATTGTTCGCGATGCCATCATGCCGAACAGTGGCACGCATTGAGTCTCCAATCCCGAGGTCATTAACGGCACTCAATTCCCTCCTGGATTCAATGTAACTTCTTCAAATTCAACTCCTAAATGTAATGTGCTGGCAGGTAGGTGAATGGAAGGTGATTTTGAATGAGTGTCTGGCATAAGCAGAGAAAGAAAGGAGAAAACAGAGAGATTAATTTATAATAAACTTTATTTGTTACTCATATGTAATTTTTAGTTTTTAATAATATTCGTTGAACTGGCCAAATTATGTAGCTAAGTTATCGTAAATGACCATGTCGTCGTGCTAATTTACAAAAATAAATAAATAAATATGTCGTCCGCGCGTTTGATTTGTTGCGTCAGAGGGAAATAGGTGGGTAAAACGGAAGAATGCCCACAACTAAATACTCTTTGTCGCGCATGTCTGCGTGTTTTTATATTTTTTCCTTTTTTGTTATGTCAATATAATATAATTTTCTTTCAAATTAAACGATCACGCTTTACTTTGTAGTCGTTTATAAGTGGTACAAGTACCGAAAAGCAAGACCTAAGTAAAAGATCAACAACCAATAATTGTAATCATGTTCGCAGCCTCCATATACCGTAGTAAATTCTAAGGCGGAAGCGAATGGATAACCCATGATTCACTTGTTAATCACGTTACACGTTAGTGGTTGGATATTTGCCCGACCTAGTAACTAGTTTGTTAGCAGTTTAGGTAGGTAGGTATATATGATATGCGATAATAATTTGCTAAAGGAAACCAATTTGATAAGTTGTTAATAATATTTTTTATATCCTCACGCCTTTCGACATGGGTTCTGTTGGCGACACGACGAAGTAGTACTTGTTTGCCACTGTCAAAGGCAAAACCTTAAAACTAAACTTTGACAGTGGCAAACAAGTAAAAAAACTGTCAGTTAGAAAAAAGGACGTCAGTAAGACGTAAGTTGGACGAAAATCTTAATGTAATCTGGTAAAAATAAATGGTTTCCAGCACAGAATATAGTTTGTCTCGCTACACACTTCACTTCGTCTGAACAGTTAACAGGTCCCATAAAGGGTAGGCAGAGGTGTATAGGTAGTACACACCCACTTTCCGCCAGAGGTATATTAGGTGCCAACGTGACAGATGGCGAGTCCATCGCCGTTACTCAAGCACGACTATACATATGCCATTGAATTTCTTCTCAGACGTATGCAGGTTTCCTCTCGATGTTTTCCTTCACCGTAAAGCTCGTGGTGTGACTAATCACTGTACTTAAGTTCAGAAAAACTCATTAGTACAGTCGGGATTCGATCCTTGTGTCGCAGGCAACTACCCGAACCACTCGGCTTTTTACTATCTTTACTTATTTAGCAATCGACATAATATTTTCTTTTACGTTTATGTAATGTTGGCCGTCTGGACTAGTGGTCAGAGCTACTGACCGCAAGCCTTGAAGTTGCGGGTGCGATTGCTGCTGAGATCTATTAGAGAGATGGTTTTCTTTCTCAAGTATGCATATATCGTTATCTGCTTACCATAGTACAAGCTTTGCTTAATTTGGGACACTGACAAATTATTTGTTTCATTGGCGAGAACAGTTATCCTAAAGACGCTAAGGGAGGGAAAACAATCAACAAGGGGTAGGATTATGATCTAAGCAGGATAGATTCAATTCGTGAAGGGTTCATATTCCATCTCGGGACCAATTTTTCCCTGAAGAAAATGTATACCCGTAATAAAAATACCTATTGTTGTAAGCATCACCAACAGACCGTTGTTCGATAAATAACTAAAACTTTACTGTAGACGTTCAGTATTCGGAATGTGTTCTCTGTGTTTTACATGAAGACCTATTAATATTCATGATACCACATTATATCGACGATTCATAACTCCAAAGGCAAACTTCCAACTCAGACTTGGAAATGGACCTTGGAACATCAACTCACTTGTTACTAGGTTCTTATTCAAGTAATAATTAGGTACTGCATACGTCTGAGAAGAAAGTTAAAGGCGTATGTATAGTCGTGCTTGACTAACGGCGATGGACGCGCCATCTGTCACGTTGGCACCTAATATACCTCTGGCGGAAAGTGGGTATGTGGGTATTACCTATTCACCTCTGCCTACCCTTTAGGGAATCCTTGTGGGAAGGCGTGAGGATATATTATATAACTAGCTGACCCGGCAGACTTCGTACTGCTTCAATCGATAAATAAAAGACCTAAACTTTTGTATAAATTAATTTCAAAACAAACAAAACAAAACGTATTGAATAAAAAAGCATTTTTTAATGAAGCGTGTAGTTTTATTATTATTTTCGACACATTATGTATTTATTTTTTTGCCACAAATCTCCGTGTTCTGAAGTGCGACAGAATTATTGACATAAAAGTTGGTTGTCAAATCTAATGTCAAATAATTATTATGGTGTTCAGAAACTTAATTTGTGACAAAACTTAAGATTTATCAAACTTATTCGAAATTATTCGATTTTTTCTCGCCTTTTAAACCTTCCCTAGACCTCCACGAACATATCAAGACTAAGATAAGATAAATCCGTTCAACCGTTCAGACGAACAGCAATTCATTTTTATATATATAGATTAGGTACTTGATGATGCAGTTAGTTTAATTTTCCGCAAGCACGCAGCTCGTCTGATGTTAAACGGTTATCACCCCCTATGGACTAGGGACCTAGAAATACCAGGAGTATAGCTCGCGAGTCGCCGACCCTACGGTGACGGGCTTACTATATTATATAGATAGTGTCATGTACGAAGACGCGCCCCACCAATTTCTTATCTAGGGGGTCGCGGGATTTTTTTTTATACAACAAGAGTGGCAAACAAGCATACGGCCCACCTGATGGAAAACGGTTACCGTAGCCTATTTACGCTCACGATACCGAAGTAACACTTGCGCGTTGCCACTCTGTATTCGGAGAGTTACACTGTGTTATGACACACATAATGGGTTTAATCCCTCTGCTTCCAACACAATGTAACAATCCTCCCCCCTCCCCAAGGAGCTCATTACTGGAAACCTTATTCACCGCGTAGGAACGCAACACAATAAATTGTGTTATTTGGCTACGGACTTCTATAAGGTGGAGGTCCTGCCCCAGTCGGGCAGCTCCAAATTCGAACGGGAAACCCGTTATGCCCTACCTCTCTTAATTATGCCCTACCTCTCTTATATATTCCTTTTTTTTTTTCTAATACACACGATACGTGTAAGTCACCTGCTTCAGTGTATTGTAAGTATAGTATAGGTACCTTGTAATTTTATACATAGGTATAGTTTAAAATCCCTTGATTGTTTAAGCCGATAAAAAAAAAAGCTTATACAATATATTGCTTAAACTTTAAATCATCATGCTACCCGGGGAGCGAACATTTAATGCGGTTGAAGCCGTGGGACAAAGCTGCCTATGTAATATATTTGTACACAGATCTGTTGGCGACACAACGACGTAGTTTTTAAGGTTTTACTTTGACAGTGGCAAAAAAGGAAACAAAACTGTCAGTTGGAAAAAACCGTAAGTTGATGGTTGAAAAATAAACGCACTAAAACCAAAGTTTGTGGTCTTGCTACACACACTCCTCGTCTACAAGGTCTACACAGATCTTTTTCGGGCATAAAACTATCAGTATACATACAATGAGATACGCAATTTAGTGGACCAGTGTTGTTGTGTGTGCTGTTGCTGAGTGGAGCAGCAACGTACGTTTTGGTTGGAACAAAGCGTTTCATTACGAAATCAATCGGAACCCAAATACACGAACACACACAACTAAACACTCACACACACTGATATAGGAATTATTATAACATTCACAAACAATGGAATAAAAACGGTAAATGTTTCCGTGTGGAAGTGCCACATGGTCGAATATACAATCAAGAGTCGTTAACAGTTATGTTTCCACACTGATTTGCCCGTACCCAAATTTTTAACTTATTTACGGCTTTGTAAATAATATTAAACCGCCTCCCACGAGTCAAAGAAAGGTAGGTAGGAGGTAGTGAGAAAATATTCAAACGACTTTAATTTTTACATGACAATACGTCGCCATAAAATGTTCCAGCAAAATTTTAACGAGCAATTTCCAGAGCGCCTGCCGCGACTACTTGGCAAATAATTAAATTTCCTGTAATGAGGCCATAATTCGGTTCCATTTCAAATTGTTAGTATTTATGTTTTTAGGTAATACACTACACATGTTACAACAATTAACAAAATACAATTAAGGAATTAAAGGCTTTTAATGAAGTTTCTTTTTTATATTGCAGGTAATTATTATTTTGTTATATAACTAAGTATATACATTTATTTTATTTTATATTTATTTTTATATACTTTTATTGTGTAAAAATTTATTGGTATATATACAATATGTTTGTAAATAAAGCGTTTAATGATGACACGCAGCTACATCCTTAATTGCAATGGATCCTTCTTAAAGGAAATATTAAATGCTTGGAAAAAAAATACTGAATGGTTCCAAGATGAAAATTTAAATTTAAAAAAACTTTCTAAAGTATTACAGTCCTGATTGGGACAGCTGTAAGATAAATAAAGTCTCAGTGACATCGAAATGGGAGAAAAATTTTACGTACTGAGACGTATACAGGATGGGAACATAAAATTATGGTTACTATTGACTCTTGATTTTTAATATCAAACAGAATCATTACTTGATTTCTTTTTAATTATGTTTTCCTTAATCGTAAAGCTCGTGGTGTGACTTATCACGGTAAGTGTAGATGAGTTTAGAAAAACTGATTGGTGCAGTCGGGATTCGAACTTAGCATGTTTGTGTTGGAGCTTGAATCAATCGGACACCACGGCTATTTCCTATACATATTACAGGTAATTGTATTGTCGGCATTAGTGACGTATATATCAATGATGTAGACCTTAAGCAATGACCTTAATGAATAAAGTACCAAATGAAGTAAATACACACAGAATTGAAAATGGCAATAAAACAATCATGGCTATATTTTATAACGCATTGGAGTTGAAATGTATTTCCCTGGCCTATAAATCTTTTTTCGGGTCTGATAATAAATTTACGCAATTTTGAAGGGGAGAGGCCGCACTTGGAGGCAATTAAATCAGCCATTGCCACGGAGTAAAAATATCAAGCACGTCGTAATGTATGCGGGGGTTGTTTCATCCGAAGAGCCATGTTGGTAGAGTGGCTTAAGTAGTTACCTGCAAAATCAAAGACTGCCTTTTCATACCCTGGCGATGAGTTTCGATGAGTTTTTTCAACACAGGTAAGACAACAGACAACAAACAGAATAAAAAAATCCAAATATTTTATTCAACGTAAGGGACACAGGGAACACGTATTGAACGTCATATACTTAAGAACGAAAGTTACCACCGCTCCCAAGAAAAAACCTGCCAGGAGAAACAAACTCCCCGGTTTTCTGCTTTACCGTACTAAATCCATCCTTACTGAATTGATTGCATAATTAAGGTGACTAATCTTAACTACCAATACATCTTTTTTAAGTATCGGGGGAAAGGTAACGCGCGAGCTATGGTGTTGATGCCCTAGGTTGTAGAGTAAGCAACCTACAAATTTATACAGATAAATAAAATTGGAGTGTCTGTTTGTAATATAAAAATAACCGCTTTTTACTAACTGGATACTTAACCTTTCTTCATCTTTACTGATTGTAAAGATGAAGAAAGGCATGTAACGTTGGTTTGGACACATAGAAAGGATGAGTGAAGAAAGATTGACGAAACAGATATACAAAGCAAAAGTGTGTGCAAGAAGAGGCAGAGGAAGGCCACGTTCCAACTACCTGGATCAAATAGATCGGACTCTGAAGGACGGGAACGTTAAGAGTACTCGAAACCGACGAGCATGTATGATGAATGTGGACGAAGCGAAAGGGGTATGTAAGTCTAGAGAGAACTGGCGCTCTATACTCTCTACCTACCCCGTTAGGGACTTGGCGTGATGATATATATGTATGTATGTATGTACTAACTGGATGTATACACGGTACATATACCAAAATATATATTTTTTTACAATTTTTGTCTGTCTGTTTGTTCCGGCTAATCTCTGAAACGGCTGGACCGATTTTGACGGGACTTTCACTAGTAGGTAACTTTTTTCAATTCCACGCGGACGTAGTCGCGGGCACAGCTAGTGTTGTTATATAATAATATTTTTATATCAAAAGATTTGAAAAGAGTAGCCATGGAGTTTCATGCCGGTTTCTCCATGGTAACGACCAACACGAACCGTGCTCCTTTTGCGACGTTTTCTAAGTGCCCATCTAGGCCTATGAGAAATGAAATATATTGAGTTTGGTGTTGCAAGCGTATGTAGTAACGTGGGGGTAACCGCATACCATCAGGCTGACCGCATGCTTGTTCGCCTTTTAAGTATCTTAAAAGTGACATCGTTTTTGCACATAAATACCTAGTCACACCTGGAATTTTATGGTAAAGGAAAACAGAATTCATCTAAATTCATCTCTTGTCCATTGATATATGATTTCCGGCTTAGAGTAATCTTAAAGCTCCCGTCTTTGGTGATTCGGTCAATTCGGGCAGCTGGTACATATTTCTGCCTCTTCCAGACATCGGTACTCGTGTAACTGTACCTTAGTTACTCATAACTGTCATGGCTTACTAATTAATAAATAAATTATAAATGTGAAAGATGTTTGGATGTTTGCGGTTCTTTCACGGCAAAACGCCTGAACCGATTTGGCCGAAAGTTGAAATCGTGATGGCTTACACTTAGGAATAGGACATAGGCTACTTTTTATCCCGAAAATTCAAAGATCCTACAGGAATAAAATTTGCCTTATTATTAGTAGTAATTCAGATTTGCATCAAAATGATATCAATACTCCTTAGTGCTAGATTTAAATTACATTTTATTTTGACACATGTGTGTAAACTCAATCCTGTCATTACAAAAATTCCAAATAATTCGATGTTCTAATATTATAAAGGCCTAAGTTTGTATGTTGCTCTTTCACGGCATAGCGGCTGAACTGATACAAACAGGAAATATTGTAGCTACTTTTTCGAACTCCACGCGGGTGAAGCCGCCGGAATAAGCTAGTACTTGTATATGTCCAAACCGACTTCAAATTCGCAACTTTCGTCTATACAATCACACCCTCATTCATACCAGTTGCTCTGCAAATCTCTTGTTATGACCACCATGAGTACCCAATTCAAGTGTAAATGATCCCTATCAGGCTTCGGCCCAAGTGTGGGCTATGTGCGACCGACACTTGGTCATTGAGGGCTTTTGAGTTAAAAAACTCTCAAATTTGCATCCTTTGGGAAATTATATTAACGATCAATACAACCACTCCTGTTTGGACGGATGTTTATGCAGAGCCTTTTAGTTGTATTTAGAAATGAATACAGTTTTTCAACAATTTCAAGTGCAAAGGCTGCGGAGTCTCGTAAATTTACAATTTATTAGCAATGCTGTTGACGACACATCCAAGTAGGTTAAAAGGTTTTACTGTCAGTTGGATAGAAAAAGGAAAAAACTGTCAGTTGGAAGTAAGTTGGTAAAAGTTGTAATGTAAGTTGGTAAAATAAAAGGTTTCCAGCACAAAAACCATAGTTTGTGTCTCGCTACACACTTCTCCTCGTCTGCAAGGTTATGCACCGTTTTGAATTAAACGTTATGATAACAAATACGGACGAAAGGTATATATATTACTTTGATTTCAACATGTTATAGACGGAAAGACGAAACAAACAAAAGCCGTGGTGGCCGAGCTAGTTCAAAAAATCTCATTGATACAGTGGGGATTCGAACTTGCGATCTTTGTATCGCAGGCAACTCGAACAACAAGGCCATCACTACAAGAATATAATTATTATCTTACTAATATTATAAATGTGAAAGTTTGTAAGTTAGGATGTTTGCGGTTCTTTCACGGCAAAACGTCTGAACCGATTTGGCTGAAAGTTGAAATCATAATGGCTTATACCTAGGAATAGGACAAAGGCAATTTTTTTTTCTTCTTTTGTTTCATCCCGAAAATTCAAAATTCTTATATTATAAAGTATGATGCTCTTTCACGGCATAGCGGCTGAACCAATCCTAGCAGGAAAATGCATAAGCTACTTTTTCGAACTCCATCCTCCACGGGCGAAGCCGCGGGCATAAGCTAGTACTTATATACAATTGTCTCGGAGCAGGGTAGAGGTAAATCACGTTCCAACTACCTAGATCAAATCGGTTGAACATAATTATGTCTTAGGTATTCTTCTCTTCAATCTTTTTGTTGCAGGCGACTACTTCAACCAGCCAGCCACCACGTCTCTGTCATTATGTAAGCATGTGCATGTACTAACACATAAATAATAATAATAATAATAAAGAAAAAAGAATGAAAAAAATATATATGTGTAAAGTAATTATAACCTCCTTACCTATTATAATCCACTTAATTTGAATTTGGATTTGAATGACAGTAATGCACACGTCATTGTGAGTTCGAAGATGATGGAGAAAATAGAAAATATGAATACTATAAAATAATATACATAAAGGAGACGATATTCGTATTAACATATAGCTTTGAATGTTGTTTCTCTTATTACAGGTAAAGTAATATTTGTATAATATTGTATAATAGACATATGTATTTACTTTATAGAACAACATTTTGTAAGATAATAAAAACTCTTATTACAGAAACGCAATTAAGTTATTTACGAACATCGAACCTTCAGTAAGGTATCTTATAAAACAATATATGTAAATATATTGTTTTATAAGATATATTTCTGAGGATTTTTCTATTAAATTATTTTTTAGTAACATGGATATTTGCTCTTCAATTTCTAATTTATCTTCAATTGTACATCTGTATGGTCTTTTACTACAGTATCTATTTACTAGTAAATCTATATGTGCTTCATAATTTGTAACTGATCCTATATCATACTTATCTTTTGCAAAAATTGTTTTATATTCCTTTATAATTTCCTCTATCACAAATTTCTTTTCATTATCTAAATGGTCAGTCATACTAACAAATTCCTCTGTTTCTATGTGTTCATTGAAATTTATTGCGTATGTTTTTATTTTCTTATCTTCATTTGTGTTATCTTTAGACATCCTGTCTATTTTATTTGTTATTGTCTTTTGTTCTATCAACAAGTCCTCATTTTGGGTTAATTTGAATTTCTTTATCATATCCAATCCGATTATGAAATCATCAAAATCTTCATTCTCTACTATATGTACATCCACCTCTTCTTCTAAATCAAAGATTTACGTATATTGTTTATATATGAACAATGTACATATTTATATATGTACATTCAGATTCTGCTTACATAATGCCTCTGATCTCAGTGTACCTCTTGGCATAGGCCTCCTCCATGGGCCATGTTCTCATGTTACGTAGCGGCTTGGATACTCGTATGTAACAAGCCCGATTGAGTGACACATGATACGGAAAATAAACACAACTAGCCTTAAAAGATACTCGTGTTAATACGAGTATATTTGTTGTGCAACGGAAATCGGAAATCGGAAATGGGATGAGGTAGATTTTTAGAATCAATATTCCCAGTTGACAGGCTTATGCCATCGCAAACTTATATTTATGAAATGCAAGTGTTCAAATTTTATTGAGATAACAATTTTATAATAAACACCCATCGTGATTCATTAATTAGTCATAATGTTGTGCCTAGCGGTTCTGCTCGTGTTAAGTAATGTTTATATGAATGATCAACTCTCGACAAGGCAAAGGGTTTTTCAGTTCTATGAGTTTATTATATTTCTTTAATTATTCGGCTTCGTTGTCAAAAATTTAAACTTATGTCAAAATACAATAATTAAAAGAGCTCTATGGACCCAGGTTTAGGATTGTGTTCAAGCAAGTGCTACCATCTATGACCAAGGAGAATAAACGCTGGATATGTGTTAAGAGTTCTTCTATTCGCCGCTAGATGGCAGAACGTACACATATACATACCACATCAGCACATTGTGCTTTAAAAACATGGAAGAATTACTTTAGTAACAAGCTTGATTCATAGATGGCATTAAATTATAATATAAAAATTGATAGATACATTAATTAAATACACATTTTAAATCAATCAGATAATCAGATTACACATTACGATTAAGTATAAATATATTAAAAAAATTACCAAACTTCTAATCGTCAAGTCAAGACTACTAATCGATATGCGCGAACAACAAACACAGTCAAAGAGCTTAGTGAATAACCAACTATGCGCTGATAAAAAACTAAAATGAAATTGCTTATGGCAGGCAGGCGGATAGATAGCGGCTTAATTCTGTTTTTACTTTCAGAAACATGATAACCTATCGGGCCTTAATTTGTGATAAGAATGATCATACATGTAGAATTCATTTTATTGTCACTATCCGTTGAGAGAGTTAAGAGCGTTGATTGAAATTTTCATGTTTAATTAATTATAGAGTTACAGTGTTTTTTTTTCGTTTCTTCCAAAGGTAAGTACCTACCTACTTTTAAGTGTGTGGGAAATTGTAATCAAAAGAGGTAATAAATACGCTGTAGTAAATTATAAAATATTTTTTTTTAATTTTTAATCAAAAGGGGTAGAAAAGGGGTGCCACCATAATATTCATTGTTTTAAATTTGTTCATTGTTCAACAATGAACAAATTTCGTCATGGACTGCTGGCCCAATGCAAACAGGTTAAAAAAATCCTTGAAATTGAACTATCTAATGTGGATGGATCCTAAGCTTATTGTCGAAGAAGAAGAAACCAAATGAGGGATATTTTCCTAAATTCACTAAAGATTTTTAGACTTCAGTGGGGTGGAAGGATCCATAAACAATTAGTAAAAGCTTATGTTACTTTTTAGGTATATACCATGGTGCTAACACTTTATAAAATGGACGCCAGTCCTCCGGTGCGTGCCGTTTATATGGTCCTCGAAGCTCTAAAGATACCCAACGTCAACTATGTTGAAGTTGATCTTCTAGCCGAGCAGCATATGAAAAAAGACTTTTTAGAAGTGAGTTACTGGAAAAAAATGCTTCATATACAAAAACATACATTTTCATTTATAACACTTTGAGATCGTACCTATTTCTCTTTCAAGTTTTGTAGCATTAACCAATATTTTAATTTCAGCTCAATCCACAACACACAATTCCTCTTTTGACCGATGGTGACTTTGTCATATGGGACAGGTATGTTATTTGTACCTGATATATGAGTAGGTGAAATACAAGCATAAATATAGCAATGGTTACGTTAGTTATGCGAACACATTATTATAAGGACAGGACAGGAAGAGATATATCTTGACAATAAGACATAAAAGACAAAGAGCACGAATTCTAGAGTTACAGACACGTTTCAGTTTGTCGAAATTAATCAGTTCCTTCATACTCTTGCTCGCTGGTTTTAAGTACTCTTGACGTTCCTGCTAGAATTTGATCCTTCTCTGCCTCTTCTTCGAAACACTTTCGGATTGCCTATATATGTTTCAGCAACCTTCATCAAAAAGCTCATCTTTTCTGTCTAAGCCAACGAAAAATCTAAGTTTGTGTCTGAAATAGTTTCTATTCCAGTACTCAAGGATGTAATGTGTTTAAAATTTGAGAAATGCATCGCAAAACCATTGGTCTAATGCATTGACAGTGATATCTTGAGCGTGTATAATGACGAAACCTTATCCTGTAGGATGGCTAATTATTGTTCTCATATTTAATACCGAGCAGAGTTCTGGTATCTGTCTAAAAAACACAAGAATATTACGTTCATGTTCTTTGGCAAATAATTGTCAAAATGAAGGTCCTTTGTTCGATGCGCTAAATAAGCTACCCATAGACATAGCAGTGGGGCACCAAAGTCTGATACTGTTCATTCATTGAGCTTTGCCTTAAAAAATATCAATGCGTTTGTTTCGGTTATGGCCTTCATTTTGCCGAATCGCGATTTTTAACAGCGTCGTAAAACACAATCTCATTGAAGGCTGAAATTATAGCGTCGAGTTAAATTTGAGTTGAAAAATCTGCGAACATTACAGAGCGAAACTGGTTTTGTATTTTTTGGCATTGCAACAAATTTCGTGCTTGTAGATAAATATAACATAAATATAACTTTTCATCATCTATCAAATCCCATTTTTATCGGCTTGGATGTGAACACTGTCTCAAAATGCTGTTTTTATGTTCGGTAGTTTTCATAAGGGACTGTTATGAGACGCTTAAGTATGGCTTATGTTTAATATCTTCTTTACAGCCACGCAATCGTCACGTACTTAATGAATAAGTACGGCAAAGGAAATCCGCTATATCCTGACGATGTAGAACAGAGAGCGATAATTGAGGCGAGACTATACTTTGACAGTGGCATTCTGTATCCAGCGTTGAGGGAAAATGATGTACGTTAATAATAATTATTAATACAACAGCAGGCATACATGTCTGACCTCAGCGTGCCTGATATACAAATATTTGTGGTCTGCAAAACTAAATTCGCGGGATCAATCCCCGTTCCGCACAAATACTTAACACGATTATACACAAACAAAATATTATTGTCTTGTTACAAAAATTAGCTTCATTTAATTTGGGACCAGGTCAAATATAGAAGCGCCAAGATTATATAAATGCTTCGACTTCAGTACTGAAAATCTCGGTGAAATACCGGCTAAGTAAGCACCATAAATGATAGGTGATTATAAATACGCATTTTTCGCTCGTCGCCGATTACATAATTGGGGCAAACGGTGTCAGAAGCGTAAGTGATGCCATTTTTGTGGAGTCCCGGCAGCTATACGATTAGTAGGCAGTGGCTTTTAAATTTCTTCCCAAGCGTATGCAGGTTACCTCTCGATGTTTTCCATCACTGTATGTATGTATGGCTAGTGATGTATCACCGTAGACCAATCGCTGTACTTAAGTTCAGAGAAACTCATTGGTACAGAAGGGATTCAAACTTGCAATCTTTGTGTTGCAGGCTACTCAAACCACTGGGGCACCATGGCTTTTTTAGTTTTATTAGTTAGTTATTAATTATGCGTTGATATAGTGAAAAAAACGTATTGAGAAGCAGCGTTACTATACGCAATAATTTACTTATTACATATATTTATGTTGGAAATACATACATATCATCACGCCGAGTCCCTAACGGGGTAGGCGGAGAGTATGGAGCGCCAGTTCTCTCTAGACTTGTATGTGTAGTATTTTATATAATTATAGATATAAGAGATATTCATTAATTGACCTCTCACTCTCAATTTTTACACTAAAAATAAATTTCTCCACTAGGAGCCGATATTCTTCGGGAGTGCGACCTCGTGTACTCCATCAGGTCTTGCCAAGATCAAGTCGGCGTACGATTTTATGGAGTCATTCCTTACCAAGCCCTACCTAGCTGGAGACAAGGTTACATTGGCTGATATATCGTGCGTCGCTACTATTAGCTCTCTAAAATATTTGTTGCCGATCGATAAGGATACGTAAGTATTTTTTGACACGTAGTCGAATCTTTCAGAGGTTAGGCCGAGAGAGTAGGGCGCCAGTTCCTACTCTCTCAGTTTTTTGATTCATTGTTTATCTGCACGTCTTCCCACAAGGATCCCCAAGGGGGCTGGGAGAAATTTTTAGAACCCACTTTGCGCCAGAGATATATTTTAGGCGTTAAGTAAGTAACGGATGGCGAGTCCATCGCCGTTTCTCAAGCACAATTTTACTCTTAGATTTTATTCTCAAGCGTATGCAAGATTCATTCGCCGTAAAACTCGTGTTGTTCATTAAGGTTGTACATCAGTTCAGAAAAACTCATTAGTACAATAACAAGTACATTATTTGTGTTGGGAACTCGTACCATACGACCACGGCTCTAGAGTGATCATAATTTTAACTTATCTGTAATTCTTTTCTCAAATCCAATACATAAATGTGTAAAACATTTTCAGTTACCCCAAGATAACCGCCTGGATTGCGCGGATGTCCGAAGAAGAGTTCTACAAAAAAGGAAACTTAAGTGGGGAACTGGAATTCGGAAGACTTCTTAAAAAGTTTTTGGCACGCTGAATGGCTAATCGCAAATACATGTATTTTTTATGAGTAAACAACTTTAATTGTGCATATAACCTGACTTCCCACAGGGTCCCCAAAGAGAAGGCGGAGAGATGTAACAACATTCCTAACATACCCGAGATTTATATTAGGTTGTCAACGGGAGATGGATCACCTATCGCCGTCTCGCAAGCACGACCTTACACATATTCAAAGTTTCCAAATGATTTTGTACTGAAGCTCGTTATGTAAAAAATAAATACCGTGGTGATCGAGTGGTTCGAGTAATTACCTGCAATACAAAAAATTGCAACCTCGAATCACCAACCTCACCAATATGAATTGGTGCAGTCTGGATTCGAGTTTAAGTACACACGATTAGTCACAACACGAGTTTAACGGTGAAGAAAAACATCGAGAGGAAATATACATAAGTATTTGTGCTAGAGTAGCGTCGATGGAATCGCCTTCTGTCACGTTGGCACGTAATATATACTACCTCTGCCCTACGCCTACCTCTTTGTAGACCCTTGTGGGAAACCGTGAATATATACATATACACCAATTTTATATCCCACTAAAATAATAAATGCGAACGTTTGTGAGATGTGTATAATTCAATCACGCCAGAACGGCTGAACGGAATTGGATGAACCTGTGTGTAAGATATATTTAATTTCGGAAAACCAACTAACTACGTTTGAAACCAAATTTTAGGCGGGTAAAATCGCGAGACGCGGCTAGTTCAAAATATTCCAATCACTAAGGTTCCCTGGATAGCAAAACAACAAAAGTTCGGACCAAAGTTATGCGTAAAGAATAAAATGAAAACGTCTGAACCCCAGCTTTGAAAATCAACCAAGGACTAGTTGGAACTCATAAAGATAAAACTTTAACTCTTCCCGTCCTTTGCCAATACTTTGTTTCTTAATGAGAAGTTAAATCGTATTTAGCCTTGCCATACACCCTATAATTTCTAAACTAAATTCAATATTAGGTATTTGGGCGATGGGACCCTGGGCGGTGAAGTGAACTCGTTACCTTCAATTAATTATTTCTGAATTCAAGTCGATCGGACTTGAATTACATTTTTCGGAATGTGAACTTTTATTTCCTATCTCACTTTAGAGATTGAACGTTCCATTATTTCCACTCCCTGGCTCCATAAATATTTTAGACAAAATTTCAAATCGCCTTTTAGGATCTCCTATCTTCAACGATGCTTCCTCCTCATTTGTGATCGACCAAATTTCCAAAAATGATCAGACCACTTTATCAAAATAAAGAGCCACATGGCCTTAGATCATTATAAGGCATTGTCTATTCGTACCCAAATTTACCTACGTGGAAAGACGGTACAATTTTACATAGTTTAGATGACACAATTAGGTCTACCCTCTCATCAGGCCTCCCTTCCTATTAGGTTCGACGGTCTGGGAATACGCAAAATTTCCGATGTGGGAGTACCAGCTTCAGTGCATGGTGTGCACGACCTCATAGAAAATAATTAATTCACTTAGTGGCTGTGAGGTTTCGCACTTGGCAGAGATGTCTTGATTATGGCCTGCCCAAATACAGACGTTCCCCTTTGTCCGCAATTAAAAAAACAATGGGATGATCCTATCAGCAGGTTGGCCTATAATGATTCAACTCTGCTAATCGAGCCGGTCTCCTGGCAATCGCTAGATGGGAGTGCGGAATATGTCTTCATGCATTGTCCTCTTTCAATATTGGTACGCTTTTGGATGATGGAACTTTCAGATTATGTGCGTGCCCACGTTTAGGTGCAAAATGTATTGTCCCACATCGGTGTCACTGCGGGGATATTGTCAATGACTTCGGACACCACGGTCTATTCTGCATCAGCAGTGCCGGCCGTATGCCACGTCATTCCTCCATAAATGACTTGAAACGCCGGGCTCTGGTCAGTGCCGGCGAGCCTGCTGAGCTGAAACCAGTCGGGTTCACTCGCGGCGATGAGAAATGTATATGGTATGAAGATAAATACAAGTTATGTTTTATTCCAGAAAAACAATACTAGCAATAACTCAAGTGGGTGAAACTGCGGGGCACAGCTAGTAGTACTTCAAAAATTCTTAATAGCAGACAATTTAATGTCTAAATTTGTATAGGGCTTGACAAAAGTTCGAGTTAACTAAGCAAAATTATACCAAAAAGAGGTATTGTTGGAAGCCCAGCAATTACTCTGTCCAGCTACAATTGATGACGATGTATGCAATGTTTGAACTGTAATTATGCGTTGAGTACTAGGATCTAAGAAAGTTTATAGATATAAAGGTGAAGACCCATTATATAAATATATATATAGGAAATATGTGGGAAAATTTTAAAAAATATGTTTTTTTTTATTTCAGGTATGTAATAGAATATTCTATAACCAGCATTTTCAGATTTAATTATCTGTGGATTGGCGTGCAATTATCTTTTTTTTTGTAAATATGATATGTTTTTGCCGCCATGGATAAACTGAAAATTCATAAAATTTTCGAATATGGCACCCTGATGGGAAATATCGCTGTGTAAATAACACGAAACATTATTGACGTGTATGGTACGAACACTGCTTGTATAAAAACGGTCCATTGTTGGGTAACTTTTATCTTCAGCTGAGCTTACTGTGGGCCTTGGCCTTGGAGTTAGTGTCAAAACAACATTGAAGAATTTGCGTCAAATCGGAAAGATAAAAAAAACAGATAAGTGGGTGCCACACGAACTAGGCGAGGCGAGAAACGAGGGAATTCTAAAACAAATTGCTACCTGCGATACAAAGTGGACCCTCTACGACAACTGTAAGCCTTCGTCTCTGTGGGTGGACACGGACACAGCACCTAATCAGTACGCTAAAAAAGGTTAGGTACTGATTAGATCTGATGGGCCAGCGCCGGTCTTGTACATAACAGCTTCTTACCGAACGGCTCAGCAGTGACGGCAAATGTCCATCTCACGGCAAACAATGATGGAGAAGCTCGCAATTCGGCAACCAATATTGGTCAATCGCTCTTACCCATTGCGTATCCAAGACAAAGCGCAAGCTCAAACTTTACGAAAATGGTTTCATAGTAGTTCAAAACTTCAAACTTACACGTTCAAAACTTTAAACACAAATAATACAACCCACTAAAGCCAACACTCAATTCATTCTTTAATCTTCATCTCGAAGTTGGGACTTGCCGCATCCAATCTTAAAAATTAAACCTAATCGTTGGCGTAATAACTTGCTATTGACCGAACCGGTTGCATGTGTATTCATTCACATAGAGACCTTCGGCTAGAACGAGCGTATCTACTTCTACTTGATCAACTGAGAGATTTTCCGAAGGTGAGTACCTACTTATTACTGACTAGAAATATCATATACGAGTATATATCAAGAGACTGGTGGGACTTTGTACCACTAATTGCAATGACTAGCACATTTCATATCACTCTTGAGAGGAAATTTATCCAACCTTATGTGGAATATCTTAATTCAATCGTTAAAAATAGTGAACCACAACTAATACGCCATAACTGTGCAAGGACGTAAAAAGGTTTCTCGGAGCAAATCGATAGTGGATTCCCTTGTTGTGCATGTGAAATTTTTCAACACGCAATTTTAGCATTAAATTCCAACAATAACATTTAAGTAACTTAAAACATTTGGACCAAAGTTTTATATTAATCTATATAAAAATAATAATCTATATAAAATAAAAACTATAAGACTAACTCTTTTTATAATTCTATCATCGTAAAATTACCATTTTACATTTCTATGACCCTCTGCCAGAAACTTTCAAACACTAAGCCAATTTGGTTCAGTCACATCGATAAACAAAATAATATATCCTCACGCCTTCCCACAAGGGTCCCCGAAGGGGGGTCCGCTATAAATATTCGGTTCGTTTTATAAATTCATTTATAGAACCTTTTCGCTTTGACTACATCATAAAAATATTCTTATTTCTAGAAATGGGGCTAAGGCTGTACAAATTGGATGCAAGTCCGCCAGTTCGGGCTGTCTTTATGACTATCGAAGCTTTAAACTTGAGCGATGTCGAATATGTCGACGTGAATTTGTTGGAAGGAGCACATCTCCAAGAAAAATATGTAAAGGTAAAAAAACTAATTATGCATTTTTAGTCTTACTTCTTTATACCAATATTGATTCACTATTAAACGACATTTGACATATATTCCTAAATATACACATTTTTCTGATAATCCTTACAAAACATAAACTTGCAAGTTGTTTCAATTTTCCTAATGAGAAGTGTTTTATGAATCAGGCATAAAATACTTTCAAGAGGTTTGACATCCACTCGAAGCCAAAAGTTTAGATCAATTACCTGCCCAAATGTGGAAGAACATTGGCAATAAGTAGTTTGATACTGTTGAAGGAGCACGGCTGCTAAGAATATGAGTAGGAGTCTATGTTACGGTTTAAAGCTTACCGCCAATCAATATCCCAACACTGCCTGACATACTTTTAGGATATGCGCTTATTATCGATCAGGACCAAAAGTTAAGGTCCTAAATCGTAGTGGGTCAAAGTATTTCCTAGATCAAAAATGCTGGGAGCCTGTCATAACGTTTGACCGTAATTGGAATATCCGCCGGGTTCTTACTAACCAACTGCCGTATTAGAAATAGCAATCACATAGAGTGGAATAACCACTGGGATAAGAACTTGGGAGACTTTTATTTATAGTAGTTTAAATTGATACATTTCATAAATGATTTCATTAAGGTAATTATTGTAATGTCTTCTTATAATTGCTTCGATATAAAAAAATAAAATGGGAATTCAAACAATAATTGTTTATATTTTAGTAAGAGCTCAAATTTTCAACCAGGTCGATGTAAATAGTTTATAAACTGATGCTATTATTTGATGGTAATGCTTTTGTATCACGTTCCACATTAAACAGTATAATATATTCATTCATATTATATTTTGCAGATTAATCCCCAACACACTATACCGACGTTGAAAGATGGAGATTTTCATATTTGGGACAGGTAACCACACAGGTTTCACTATGTTTTCTAACTTTTTGAACCAAAAACAAATAAAAAATTCTATTAAAATAATAAAGCGAAAGATGGTTAGGGAGTGTGGAAGCTTGTTACTCTTCCAATGCACCAACGGTTGAACGTACTGTGATTGTGATTATTCATTTTTTTTTATTATTATTTATATCCTCACGTATTCCCATTAGGGTATAGGCAGAGGTGTATAAGTACCCACACACCCACCTTCCACCAGAGATATATTTCAGGTGCCAAAGTGACAAATGGCGAGACCATCGCCGTTATTCAAGCACGGCTATACATACGCCTTTGAATTGCTTCTCAGATGTATGCAGGTTTCCTCTCGATTAACTTCTTCACCATAATGTCCGTGGTGCGACTAATCACTGTACTTAAGTTTGGAAAAAACTAATTGGTACAGTCGGGATTCAATCTAGCGATCTTTGTTATAGCAGGTAACTAATCAAACCACTCGGCCACCACGGCACGGCAAATAATTTAATAAAATGTAATAGCGTCACATTTCTCTGAAGCTTGTGGAAAATCATAATGGCATGAAGTAAACTAGTTTATTCCCAAAGTCATTTAGTATCTTTATGATTCGATTTCCTTGTTATCTGTGTTTACAATTCCGCTCCTGCAGAAGGAATATGTGTATGCTATATGAATCGAATGCAAATCTGATACACAATTCCAGCCATGCTATTGCTGCTTACTTGGTGGGCAAATATGGGGGAAACGACGCACTGTATCCGGCCGACCTCCAGAAAAGAGCTGTTGTTGACCAGAGATTGCATTTTGATTCTGGAATTTTGTTTCCAGCTACTCGCGGGAGTCTTGTAAGTAGCAACTCATGTAGTTCATTCTAGGTTAGATAATATAAAAACAACTGTAATAATAACCTCATGTGGAAACTACCCACTTATATAACAGCTTGGATCTGCCGATACCGGTATGTAGTGTACCTATAAATGTTTTGTCTTAAAATATACTTATATATCTATGAATATACATAAAAATGTACTTTATAAATAATTATAAACGTTGACTCTCGAGGCAGTCAACATGTGGACTAGTGCGCTACGCTTTGAAGATCTGAAGAAGCTCTTGTAAGATGGCTGTACTCATGATAAACAAAAAGAGGGAAATAGAACATATTATTTGATGTTCTATAAAAAATATCTCTTGCACTTCTTGCAATCGATAGAAACTTTAAAGTGACAAACCTAATCTTGGAAGATATTGTGGTATTCATTAGCAATTATTATCGATTGATATTTACAATTTATTAAACGAACTTATTTATTTCTGACACAATTAATATATCGACTGAGCGTACCTTCAAACCTTCGAAACAAATTGATATCATATAGAAAAGTCTGCTACGAAACTTCAACGATTGTGAAATTGGAAAATATTTGTAATTACAATTGTGTTCTGTCAAACAATGAAGCGAACAATAATATTGTCGGGCACAAAACACTAGCCGAACCTCTAGCCAACGCCCTCCAGTGATCCATCACACATACAGTACCAACGCATTAATGCGCATTGTACGTCAAATAGCCAGTGTACCCAACCTCATCAACATTTTTTATAATTATATTACAGGAGCCCATTATATTCAGAGGCGAGAAGGTTTTCAGACCTGAAAACCTGGAGAAGATCACATCTGCGTACGAATTTACCGAGAAGTTCCTAACTCAACCTTGGCTTGCTGGAGATGAGATAACGCTTGCCGACATTTGCTGTGTCGCATCTATTAGCTCTCTCGACCTGATACTGCCAATTGATGGAAACAAGTAAGATAAAATTAAAATAAGTACTTCGGCCGTATGATGGGCATATCTCAAAACTAGCCTGGCCCGCACCAACCATCCCCGAAAAATCAGAATTGCTATGCAAGATGTCAATGCTCGTCCTAGTACAGGCTCAACTATGCTTAATAAAAGGAGTAACTGTTATACTGGTACGATAATAATATTTTTTTTTATACCACATGGGTGGCAAACTATCATGCGGTCCGCCTGATGGTAAGCGGTTACCGCCGCCTATGGACGCTTGCAACACCAGGGGTATCACTCGCGCGTTGCCGACCCTGCAGGAATCTTTGTACTCTCCTTATTATCATTATAAATGCTGCCAGCTTACTCGGTGTCTTCCTTCCGCGGGACGACGTCTTTACTTTGTTTTATTTAATTTAAGTGGGTGTGTGGGTATTACCTATACACCTCTGCCTACCCCTTCGGGGACCCTTGTGGGAAGGCGTGAGGATATATTATTATATATTATTTAATTTAATTCTAAGCAGTTGATAAATTGGCAATAGAATAAAAACAAATATTTAATTCTACAGGTATCCTAAGCTATTGGATTGGTTCTCGCGTTGTTCTGAGCAAGAATTCTACAAAAAAGGGAACCAGAAAGGACTGCTCGAGTTGAGTGAAATGGTGAAGAGTAAGCTTGCCTAGACAGTTTCAAAGCTTACAAGCAAAAAGCAAGCAAAGCTTGTCACTACTTAGAAACTGCTAGTAATTTTAGATTTATTTCAGTGTTATAAATTACATTTTGATTTGCTGGAGAAAATAAATGCTTTCAAAAATGAGTTTTGTATTCGAATAATAATTTATGATGAATCTAGCTGTCAATGATGTCATTCTCTTGGCTAACAGCGGAAATGATTTATTGAAAATATTTTTGTTACAAAGCGATTGTTACAGAGAAACTCAAGTGTGTGTTGAATAAGTGTCGTCTAATCACTTAAACCAATATCTTATATTTGTAACAGCCTCTTTTCCTTCTCATCTTAATCTCAAATTGTCAAAAGGTTTTTATTTATTTGAATTGAACTAATTAGGCAGGTGGCATTGTTATTACAATGATTGTGGATATTACAGTCCCGCATGATGGGAATCTCGTTAAAGCGGAAAAAGACAAACAAATAAAATATCTGGACTTGGCTCACGAGGTTGGCCTAATGCCTATGCAAAGAGCCTCGACCAACACCTCAAGAGGCAGACGGTTGGATCAAGTGCCTGATGCAGAAAGCAGCCCTGCTCGAAACGGCACGTATTGTGAGGAGGTTTCTTTCTCTGGGACTTTCTTCTTTTATATATATATCTTACTTTTTCTCTTTATATATATATCTTATATATAAAATTCTCGTGTCACAGTGTTTGTGACACGAGAATTTGGAACCGAAACCTCCGAAACGGCTGGACCGATTTGTATGAAATTTTATATGCATATTCAGTAGGTCTGAGAATCGGCCAACATCTATTTTTCATACCCCTAAGTGATAAGGGTTGTCTAACCTTAAAATTTTTTTTATTTTTTGGACAAATTTTGTTCTTTTATTTTTTTTATAATGTAACATTAAAAGATACATACAACCCTAAATTTAAAACATAAACACCCTTCTGTCACTAACCCCTATTTTTTTTAGTCATTTTAGTAATTCAATAATTTTTAATCCCGCTCGATATCACTTGGTAAGTTATCCCGCCAGGTGAGAAGAGAAAGAGCTAATTAAAATTAAGGTGTCGTCTTTTTTGTTAATGTTTTACACTATGTTCCTATTAAAATTACCCTGAGCTTATGGCAAAGCTAAAATTTTCGTTAAAAAAAATAAAAAATTATCAAGACAGTTTTTTCCTGCTATACTTAGAGCAACGAGTGCCAGATTTCTTTAATTTTCTTTAAAACGGTTTACTTATCGGCCCGGATCCACATTCTAACGTGTTCCTGAAGTCAATTCGAACTTTCAATTCATGCTTTCAAATGTCATCGTTCGGAGCAACAGAAATAGTTCGAAATACTAATGGTCAACAATACAATTCTACATTCAAAATTAGAGGCCAAGTTTATCATAAAATGGGCTCATTGCTGCCAATGCCAAATGAACCACATACATTTTTACAAATCTACTTTATGGGTGGCGAGGATTCCGTAAGCGCACTTGCCAATCGCGTGAGTGCACGTTGTGACTGCAATCTCACCTTGATTCATTTTATGCCAGACGCATCGTCAGCGAGCTGGATGCTCTATTAAATGAGCACAATGAATTATTGAAAATATTCAAATCAACAAACACATATGCACAAATTACAAAGCGATAATCACGCTATTGTCATTAACCCTGATAAAACACCAGCTGGAGAGCACATTCGTAGATTCAATGCACCTGTCGTTGAGGACGTTGCTGGAATCATGGTTGGCAATCGTACGGGTACACGAGAAATTGTGATTCGTAGAAGAAATAATAATCTTCAGTTCATTGCTGATACACACCGTTCATATGACGCTCTCCAATATCCGCTAATGTTCTGGAAGGGACAAGACGGATACTGCATAAATATTAAACAACGAGATCCTGTATCAGGTACAACATTCATTATGAATTTGATCATTACACATTAAAAAAATGGTTGAATTATTAAACGTAACTAATTCAAATTAATACTTTTAAATATATTATTACAGGAGCTGACACAAACAAGAACGTTAGCTCGAAGGATTATTATACGTATCGATTGATGATTAGACGTGGCCAGGACAACGTCATTCTACGATGTCGTGAACTTTGTCAACAATTCATGGTCGACATGTACGCGAAGATAGAGGGCGAACGACTACGATATCTTATATATAAAATTCTCGTATATATATATATTTCAAAATGTAATTTATAAGATTTATTTTAAATAAAGAATAATAATAAATTTAAATTAAAACTTCTAGCAAATCTTTTTACAATATTCTTAACTTGTGATTAAAAAATGTATGAATTGGCTTAGGGTTGCGACGCGTTGACCCTAGATGGCGCTGTGTGGCTGCGCTCATTCTGTCGCTCTATGGATCGCGCTATGGAGAGTCTCCCCGAGTTGATGACTACCCTGAGAGACCATTAGACTGTGGAGTGCAACTCATTTGCAATAGCAAACGTGCATTCGTGCCACTTGAGCTGAGACTCGTTAATCGCGATCAATCTGCGTGACAAGATAAGCTGAGGGCAGTCGAAACGCTTGAGCAGCCACAATACCGTCGTGAACAGCATAACGATTACTTCGTAGCTCGACTCGAGGAATCAAAAGCAAGACGTAAGGAGCAAGCTGAGTGACAAATCTGCCTAAAGGCACCAGAGCAATCAAAATTTCGCCGTCAACTAGCCAATTATGTAATGTCTCAAATGTTGACGAATCCGAAGCCCGCAGACGTGCTGTTGCTGAAAGAATGGCACAGCGATGACAAACTTACTGGGTATAAATGGCTACTTTTACATCAGCTTATAAAATGAACAGAATTAATAAAGTATGTCGATTCTGTGAAGCATTGAAATGGAAAGAACAAGCGGCTGAGATGTGTTGTTCAGGAGGTAAAGTTGCAACTCCTCGATTAGAAGAACCAATCGAACCTATGAAACAGCTTTTATGGGCGAAATAGAGGAATGAAAGCGCTTTCTCAATTGTATCTGAAAATATAGATCGTGTTTTAATATTAATTCCTTTGCTGACAAAATTATTGCATTGCCAGGATTATCACCTACTTTCAAGTACAAGGAGAAATCTACAACAAAATCGGATTATTGCTTCCTGTGCCAATTAGCAAACCCAGTTTTGGCAAATTTATTTCAAGGGTGATGACGATGCAGAAGTAGACAGACATCACGGAATCATCCAAGACTTAGATAGAGAGACATCGTTTAAAATACAGCGTGTATTACACAGGAATAATATATTGGTTCGAGAATTTAAAACGAATTTTGAGTGCATTATTCGTTTGGTTTTTTTTCTCATTCCAACGAGGAAATACTTAAGCTACTATAAGGCGAAGCCGCGGGAGCAGGAGCTAGTAAAGCAAAATGGTATGAAAGATTAATCAATGACTCATAAATTGAGGACTAAGTGTGAATATTAATCATCTATCCTGGCGCTCTTGCATGTTGTTGTGCTACATACATAAACTTGATATTAACCATCTCTTAGTCGTAAGTGCCGTAACGATCTCCCGAGGAACATTCCCGAACTTTGATACCTATTCAGCGGCACGCGTATAATTTATTCTAAGAAGTACGGTTAATTTTAACTTTCGTCTCTGTTACCCTTCTAATTGAACTATAGTCAGCTTACTTACTGATATTTATTGCTTTTTAACTCGGCTAATGTATACTTGATGCGACTTGCAGCACGTGTAATAAAGAAGAAACTTCGTTGGGTTTCATTTAAAGGTTGAAATTTTACTAGACTAAACTAGCTTGTACATAGGTTTAAAACATATTATATTTAAAAAATTGCAACTAGGCTTGTCCACACAACTATAGTCTTTGTCACCCATGTTTATAATTTTCTTTCTGTTTTTGATGCTTTTTTGTTACGTCAAAATAATATATATATAATTTTTCTTTCATCTCAACGAACACGTTTTTATTTGTAGTCGTTTATAAGGCTTCTGTGTCAACATACGTTTTCAAAAGATTCGGTTTGTAAAATGTACTATGGATACAGTGAAAAGGCTTAATAACAACAGATTTTCACCACTTTTATATAATTTGACGCTCACACTAGCTTCACCGTAAAACTCGTGGCGTGAAAAATCACTACACAAAAACCTCATTGGTACATCTGTACCAATGAGATAATTCCTAGGTACAAATACTTACACTGGGTCGCGAATCCACAATCTTAATTCTTAGTTCGGTCAAGTAGATAGTTTCCGAAGCTCACATTACAATGAACACTACAAAACAAAATTCCAATTTGATAAATTACGAATTTGCCGACGCCTAAGCCGCACTTATAAAAAATAATATATTCTTACGTAAACAAAGGCCATCAAGATATAATCAATTATAGCTATTGAATATTTTAACGAACAATAAAACTGTAATAGCTTGTCATCATTCCAAATAAGATAAGAGAGTAGTTTTTCACAAGTTGAGAACTAATGAACGACCACCGGTGGCGACTGGCAAGAACAAAATTAATTAATCCTTTTTATTTTATATTTCTCAGCGTCTTTAATAAAAACTTTAGTTTCAACTGCGAACAGCCGTTTCGCACTAATTGCTTGCATTGTTACCATTATTCAATTATTTTTGTGTCATGGTTTCCTATTACAAGCTAACATACGAGAATCTTATGGGAGTTTAGTGGAGTGTTTGTTGTACGAAACCCTTCACGTGTTCTCAAACTCGTGTATATGTAGCTTTTCAAACTTAATAAGTAATATGCATACTTACTAGTTATGAAAACAGGGGCTTATGAAACAGGGGAAATAAAGGGTTTGATCTTTTGGCCAATAATCTAATTTCAGATCAATTTCAAACTTTAAAATGGCCTAGCCTTTACGAAATTCGAATTCATTTTCTTGTAATTGTGAGCGTCATACTAGCTGTGCCCGCGACTTCGTCCGCGTGGAAAAGTGACTTTGGGCAGCATTTTTTGGATATACATTTTGATTTACTTTGTACATGTCACGAAAAGCTTACCACATTATATTATTGAAATTGAAATAAACACTAAATGTTAAGTGAAGTTTACCACAATAAATTAGCGGAAACCACATCTAAATCGAATAAACCGTTTCCGAGATTAGCGTGCACAAACGCACAGACAAACAGACAAAACAGATAAACAGACAAAAATTCTAACAATCAGTGTTTTGGATGCTATTTGCGTTGAAAAAGGTCCCAATCACATTTTTTCTCATATATCTTCCATGTACAGATAGCGATTATATGTATAGATTTTGTATTTCTTGAAAAGCATAATAAGATATAAGATATATTGCTTGACTGATAATTGCTGATCTGATAATACTCTAATCTATGCTTGCGTCAGCAAGCAAATGTCGACTTGAAGTAACGAACCTTTTCTTACCCCGAATGTAGATACATACATACATACATACATGCATTATTATTATTATTATTTTCTTTTAACATCATATTGGTATACCTACTGTAAGGATGTTAAGGTGTGTGTGTAAATAAATAAATTAATAAATAAATAAATATATAGAGAGACAGAGAGTGCTCTCTAGGCCACAGACTTCTTTCATGCAAAATTCTCAAAAGTCTCGTTGTACATGCTCGCCATCTCTCTTGACTGCTGGAGCACTCTTGACGTAGGTATTTAGCAAAATATCGATTTTACTTCCTTTACATCACTATGCAAGTCAAGGCATGGTGGCTTATTTAAATATGCAAATAAGTTTGTTCTTGCGATGTTTACAGTCATGAAGCCACGTGATTAAAATATGGCATATTTCTCATGATTTAACATGACAGGTGGAATTGTGAGCTATTATGACGCGATAACTTTTCATATATATTTATATGGAAAGTTATCGCGGCGTTAATGTAAATTCATTGCAACACTAATGAAAGTTGCATTTTGTGGTATTTGAGCAAAATTCTATGTTTCAGATGTGTATTTTTATATAATAATAATAATTTCCTCACGCCTTCCCACAAGGGTCCCCGAAGGGGTAGGCAGAGATGTACAGGTAATACCCACACACCCACTTTCCGCCAGAGGTATATTAGGTGCCAACGTGACAGATGGCGAAGATTCTTGTTAAGGCAAAGTGGCTTTCTGTGTCTATGGAAGCATACTTGTTTTATGTTAAATACTTTTTCTTTAGTTCTTTATGCAAGGCAGTTCTTAATTCATCAATCTAAAATAAGAAATGAAAAAAATGTCACGCGTAAAAATCTGTCACCGGTGTTTCAGTGATCACTGCGAGACTCTTTTTGCTCACCATACCTTGATAACTCATGAACTTTTTTATAATTTTGTAGCGTCTAGGTTGCCTACTTTGGTTTTGTGCCAGACAATGAGACACAATTTGTACTCCGGTATGTCATTCTGGTGAGAACGCAGCTGTTCATTTATAAGCACTAGAACAGTGAGTGTGCATTATTGCAGTGGTAATAAGACACATCTCATCATCATAGGACATCCGCTCTTAGATAAAAAAAATAAGTTCTGATGGAAATGCTGGAAAATCTCTTTACTTTTCAAAATTTCGACAACCACCCAGAAAGACCTGCATAAACCAAAGAATAGCAATGGGAAATCGAAATGTGGCTGCTACTACTTCCTTGAGATCTACGGATCTTTGCAAACTGGACTATCAATTGGTGATTATGATAACCTTCGTCTGGGGTGAAATGATCTTAACAATGCATAAACATCTCAAGAAATTTAATATTGTGAAACAGGCTATGGCTTTGGCTTTCGCTGGCTTTGGTATAATTAATAATATACCCTCACGCCTTCCCACAAGGGTCCCCGAAGGGGTAGGCAGAGGTGTATAGGTAATACCCACACACCCACTTTCCGCCAGAGGTATATTAGGTGCCAACGTGACAGATGGCGAGTCCATCGCCGTTACTCAAGCACGACTATACATACGCCTTTTGAATTTCTTATCAGACATATGCAGGTTTCCTTTAGATGTTTTCCTTCACCGTAAAGCTTGTGGTGTGACTAATCACTGTACTTAAATTTAGAAAAACTCATTGGTACAGTCGGGATTCGAACTTGCGACTTTTGCGTCGCAGGCAACTGCTTGAACCACTCCGCCACCACGGCGAATTATCGTTGCGTTACAATTGTATTGAGAAATTTTGAGGAAAAGAAAATAAACCGAATCCTTCAAAACATGCTTTGTTGTTAAAGTTGTTCTTTAATTGTTTTCAAGATTTTTCATCAGAAGTTTCTATAAATCTGGTTTTTGGCTTTCGACGAGTCAATTTTAAAATTGACCGTTAAATGTATTGGTTACACAGACCAAATAGACCCGTTTCAATGACAACCTTGTCCAAATAAATTATAATGGCCACCCCAAATTGGGCACCGGCCATGTTGACACCTTGATTTAATATCCACCAACCCTGCTAATGAAGCAATGAATCTCCGCCTGCAAGATTTAGGCGCGTCAACGTTTTTCGGATAGGAAGCAAATTTCATCAACAAGCGAATATCAATCCTTACGTGCTTATATACGCAGACTAGTCCTTGTGCCAAAATAGCTGCGCTCAGTGGATTCACCCGCGTAAAATAAGATTTCATTACGTTATTTTTCTCGAGTAAAACATATTTTAAAGTTGATCAAGCAAATAATCTTCCTCAGTGCCAAATTTCAACCAAATCCAATCAAGTTTAGTAGCAAGAAAGAGATGCAAACGTCGTCATACACGTCCACATTTAAAATTTTAGTAGGACTAATAGGATTGTATTTTCAGTAAAAACATGTTTCGTTACAATTACGTAATCTGTACATTTATTAGACTCAAATATCTTATCAGTTGAGATGCAATCTCTTCGAAAAATGTGCGGAGTAATGATCTTAGATCGAATCCGCAATGAAGAGATTCGCAAATCAACTAGCGTGAATGAGGGCGTGATTTTAAAGATGAAGAAAGCCATGTTAAGTTGGTGTGGACATATAGAAAGGATGAGTGAAGAAAGATTGAGAAAAAAGATATGCAAAGAAAAGGTGTGTGTAAGAAGAGGAGGAGGAAGACCACGTTCCATCTACTTATATCAAATCGATCAGACGCCCTAGGACGGGAACGTCAAGAGTACTCGAAACCGACGAGCATGTATGAAGGGACTGATGAATGTGGACGAAGATAAAGAGGTATGTAAGTCTAGAGAGAACTGGCGCTCTATACTCTCTGCCTACCCCGTTAGGGTATGTAGTGTAAAATATCTTTGTACAAAGTGCTTAAAGAAAAATTGCTTACTTATCGCTTACTTTATAGCAGTTAGTCATTATTAAGAATAATGCACACATGAACGCCTTTTATTATGAATTTACGGTATATTTTACCGCTTAATGGCCTATTTAAAAGTAATTAATTCCACCGTTAATTAAAAATTTTTGGGCTGTTGGCAATGAAAAATACAATTACGAAGATACCTGACTGTTTACGCCTATGAAAGCATGAAACCTTCTTTTATAATTTCCATACATACATACATATAATCACGCCTCTTTCCCGTAGGGGTAGGCAGAGACCACTTCTTTCCACTTGCTACGATCCTTACATACTTCTTTCGCTTCGTCCACTTTCATTATTCACATGCTCTTCGGGTTAGGGTACTCTTGACCTGACATAATTGCATAATTTTCACTTTTTTGATTTCGCATTTGTTTTTTATTGATATCGAATAATATAATTCTTCTTTTGTTTTTTTCTTCCCTTCCTGACAAGCAAAATATATACAAGCAAGAACTATGTTTGGATGTAGCCAGGATGTGGGTCTGTGTAACAGTATCCTGGCGAACCCTAGTTCTGGTGATATAAAATATTTATTAAAATTATATATGCGTATATTTTAAGTACTTTTATATCCAGGTATCCTCACGGAGTGATTTAGTCGTTGTGCGACAAAACTCCTTTAATAAATAGAAAAAAAAGCAACATTGAAAACAAACCTATTTTTAATACGCTTTTATTAGCTTCATACGTATGTACGTTAGTATGTAACAGAAACTTTGAACATGATTTTGATCTTCTGACCTTCTTAAAAACGTCGGATTAAATTGAAATGTTGCATACGTATCAAGGACCGATGACAATCCTTACTAGGATAATCAGGATTAGCGATGGGGCCTTAAATAATTAATTTAAAAATAAAAGTTGTGTTACTATAAAATCGAAAGTAACATCGTACGTGGTGTTTCTGAACGCACTCCGCTTTACGAGTTATAACAGTATTGACATTTGGACATATTTACGCTGTCAATCAAATCAAAACAACTCAAATAATTTTAAATTATTGCTAATAAATGCAAAACTTTTATGTAGGGAAGTTAAGAAGTCCAGATATCTCGAAGGAAAATGACATACTGACTGACAAAACAGACGATGTCCTAAGGCGAATTCTACAAATATATGTATTGTTGGCGACACGACGAAGTATAGTTTATACTTTTTTGCCACTGTCAAAGTTTAGTTTTTAAGGTTTTACCATTGACAGTGGCAAACAAGTAAAAAAACTGTCAGTTGGAAAGAAATGGAAAAACTGTCAGTAGGACGTCAGTAGGACGTAAGTTGGCAAAAGTTGGTAAAATAAAAGGTTTTCCAGCACAAAAACATAGTTTGTCTCGCCACACCACACTTCTCTTCGTCTGCAAGGTTAACATGTATGATGACGATGCCGCTGATCTACTCATAGAGTTGCATCCAACAGAAGCTGTGCTTTTAAAATATTATCAACATGATAATCTTTCTTTCTACTCATATCTGTCAACAAATATTTATAGCTATTGACACCAATAGTTAGTCGGAAGTACGCGACATAAAATTTGGCGACCGTGACTGGACACAAGTATGAATACAAAACAATAATACAGAAACGGGCGAAGAGTCGGAACGACTTACAGCGAGTTGCTTCATTCCGACTATCTCCAAACCGACTACGAAACAAAGAGGAACAAGCCTTTGTAGCCAACTCCGGAAGGCTCTAGGATCAGCTCTCCGCAGCCAGGCCAATGCAGCCAAGTGTCCACAATATTCAATACATATTGCAATTATCAACTTCCCACAACTTCTAATGAGAATTACTTTCGTAACAGGCAACAACGTCTTCTTTCCGGGTGACACCAAGGGAGGAACATGAGCTATCATGCGCTATTATTATTATGCATACTTTATCAATCTTTTGCATTTGATTCAATTTTATTATAGTTATTCCTATCATTGAGTTCAATTATTACTAACATATAATTTTAATCTCAACATGCATCCAACAAAGGCTGTTGAGAGAACAAGTGCAGGGGATGTGCATACATTACATGAATTGCTTGCCAAACGCTCTTCTATTAGGGGGCAAGTAAAGGCACCGAATTGAAAAATTATTTGACAAATCTCGATGCTAAAGATTTGTTTTCCCCAATCGACACAACTGAGCTGGAATCATTATTTAGCAAATATGATGACTTGCAAAATCAAATAGAGGTGTTAAACTCAAATAATTTGGAAAACGAAATCAATATACGGGATGACATTGAAAAATTGTTTATTTCTAATATAGCAAATATAGCAATAGCTCAAGGTTACATTCAGAAGAGTAATCCGAAGAATACTACAAAAGAAACAAATTTTTATAGCTGTACGTCCCGCTCCCACAAATTTAGAGTACAATGCAACTTTTAAACTGCCACAGATTTAGATATCGAAATTTGACGTATGTAACGCAACGATGATTCGCCAAAACCAAAGCTGAACAGCCGAAGAACAGTTTGTGATGTGACAGCCGCGTGGCGATTGTTAACTTTCAAGGGTGACGTGTCAGAAAAACCAGACTGATCCAGGCTGCCCATCAAGATACAATAGTAGTCTTTTCTGCCCGTTTCGGGAATAATGAAGTTACGTAGCATATTTTAGCTGACTCGAATTTTGAGACACATTTATTTCTCTTATTCATATATTCATAAATTCTTATATCCTTTCTTACGGGCCATGCATCCCGTATTTCAAATTTGGAAGTTTCTAGTGCAAACTATGAATGTGCTTGGAATCTATTATGCGAACGGTACGATAACAAGAGACAATTGATAAATCATCATCTCAATTCTCTAATAAATACTCAGCCATTGACACGAGAGTCAGCCATTGAGAGAGAGATAAATCTCTCAGATTTTTTGTAGATCATGTCACTAAAAATCTTCGTGCATTATCTAAGCCTAGGGCAGCCAACAGAGAAATGGGGCGTATTGATTGTTCATATTATGAGCTCTAGGTTAGACAGTCGTACTCTTACCAAATGGAAAGAGTGTCGAGTTTCACAAGTTTTTATTTGAGCGCACTGATGTGCTAAACCTTTACAATTACAATTGCAAAATGTAGGATTTTCTCCTTCTAACAAAATGATTACACCTCGGTCTCAAACTAAAATATCAAACAGAATGTCACAGTCAATGGTTACACAATTATTTTAATATAAGTAAATTCCATATAATATCCAGATATATAGAGCACTATAAAGAAATGTTTTGAAGCGGATTAGAATGGCATCTTATTTGAACTACTACACTATTAAAAAATAAAGAAAATGATTATTCTATGTTGACAAAGTGTCCATGACAACGGCTTTATACGGATGCTCCAGAGCAAATTTATACATGTTTCTGGCGACTGGCTCCAAAGACTTACTAATTGATGACCTGGCTCGTGTTCTGATGAAACATCTGTGTTGATGATTCTATATATATTTGAAATGAAGACCAGACAGTGTTTGTGCGGCAGTACTTGTTTATTATTACGTGATGTTTTATTTTTATGTCTTTATTCTTCTTAAGGAGTATATAATCTAATAATTATATGGAAAACATTGCGCCCGTATTAGCCAGCCAGCAGGCAATATCGAGTCGTTAGAGGGTCTCATTCAATGTCCACTATGCACTCAGGTACGTGTTTTTAAAGGCCAGAGGGGTTTGAGAATCCATATAGGAAAATCTCACAAAAATCCAGATGAGACTTCAAAAGCTGCCCCCGAGCAAGTTACAGGTGGTTTGGGTAACTCTTCTAATCACATTAGCGATTCGAGAAGTTTCTCAGACTACCTGTCTGACTTAAAGCGACCCAGTCCCATGATAAGAAGAGTTCCGAGGGGGGTGAGGGACACTGTCGCCGAGAAGCTCTCAGAGCGTATAAATATTGCGGTGACTGAGAACTCAAATCATGCTTGGGAGCAGCTCTTGGTCTTCCCTTTCCAAATTTTACATATTTCTTTAAAAAAAGATGATAGACAACATACGCTCACCCATCACATCAGGCAAAATTGTAATTCTCCACCCACTATAATTTCGAATTCATGCACTCAAAATTTCAGGCAAAATGTTTGTAGCATAGTGGAGAAAAAAATTAAGATGGCGACATCCAGAGAGCAGCCCGCCTCCTTTTCTGCAAAGCCGCTACGCTGTGAGAGCGACGATGGCGAATATATCTTAGCGCATAATCCTCGCGTATCGCATTAGACCACACCCATGTGAAAGGACTCCTCCACCCATCCAGCCATGAGACAAAATTTGCTGACTTGGTGAGTCAGGCAGGTTGGTTATCATCAGTCCAAATTAGTATTTTGGTTGAGTTTATGAAACGTCTCCAAAGCCACCTCCAAACGACCAGAAACATCCCGCCTTTTAATTAATGTAAATGGCACATTGGTGTATACATACAAAGTAACGACAATCCTCAAGTTAAAGTAAATTCAAGTTGAACCACTTGAAATGAATAAGATATACGCCTGCAAACTCGATTTAATATTAATGAGTCTGTTACAGTCTGTTTACAAATTGTTCCGGGCAAGCCAATGAAATGCTCCGAGGGACATGCTGAATGTGTACTGAAGCTATGTAATAAGCCGGTTACATATAATATTATTCTCCTAGGGAAAGACACCGACAACATTAAAATTCACTACTGCTTAGTGCAATTATAAAAAAAATGCGATGAAATCAGTTTTGTTGTGAAAAGTCATATAAGTGGCATTAAAAAAAATCCGGCTGATTTTGAAAATGATCAACAAAAAAATAAATAAAGGCAAAAGAAATATCTAAGGCAAAATGACCTTTCATAGCTCAAATCAACAAGTAAAAAAAATATATGTCACAGTCGAATTACGAAACCTCCTTTTTTGAAGTTACCTCAATTGAAAGCACCACAATTTAAGAACGAACCGTCGCCGTCGCCTACGCATATTTTCTTCGCATCATCCTCGCATTAGTAAACAGCAAACTGGGAGTGCTTACACCTCACCCCAGAGTTCCAGTTGGCTAGATGAGGAGTGGACCTTATATAATATAATATATTAGGAAGTTCCACTCATCTACCAGGCGGCTCCAGTTGTTGTAAATTATATTGAAGCGACCAATTACGACGACGCTCTTTTCAAATGAACTTCATAAACATTATCGTTATTACACCCTCCCTACATGTCCCTCTCATGTTTAAAAATAACTAATAGAGATAAAAAATAGACAAATCTCAAAGGATATCAAATTTGTTTGACTGGAAAAAATATAAACTATCTTGTCTTTGAAACCTTCACCGCCACCTTTACGGCTTGCCAATAATTCTAAATACACTTTTAAACATAAATATAAAGGGCTACTTTTAATCGAACAACAATGTAAGCCCTCAACTGCTTTCTCGGCTTGGTTCACGTTTCTGATCCTACATTTTGTTAATAGCTTTATACACTTATATTTGCATGTCTACACAGTGTTAAATCGTATTCTTCCATAAATCTGTTTTTTTTTTCATTAATTCAGTAAATTTTCTTGACCTTCCAATCAATTTATTTATGTGCGCAAAAGGAAGGGTCGCCGAATATCCAACGACTTCACATCACGGGTGTCGACAGAATTACAGCGTTGTGGACCCTCTGCCCACGACAATGCTGAGCAGAAGCCCATTTCAATGGCTGCGCAATGACAAAGCGCAGATCATTGCAATAATAATGTGATTAGCTTAATAACGCTCTGTAAGTCGATCGAATCGATCTAAATCGACTTGCCTTATATTTGGCAAAAAAAAAAGCAATAAAATCACCTGACCTTCCTTCCATCCACCAGCCTTCATATCATTCAACCATTATACTGGTGCCCTGGTGGCTGGGACGTAGCCTGCCTAGACACTTTTGCTCTGTCTCACTTTCCAGACACCTCGGTGGCGTCAAGCGCCACCATTACACTTCCTTTATCCAATGGTTTTGTGGCGTTTCGAGTTAAAGCTATTGGCGTCTCGTAATTTTTATACGATCTTCTCAAGCATACACTTTGAGGCCTAACGTGGCACGAGGGCTGGCAAATATTTCGCTCAGAAAACCACCTTTGCCGGTTTTGCATTGACATACAGTTGTCACAATGCTGCCTCAGATTTGGGACATTTATTTCATTTGTAAAAAATATATGCAGTGGTCGTTAGTTTACTCTTTCAGATTTGTAATATTGGGTTGTATTTTATTAGTCTCCGTGAATAAATATTCCTTCTTTTTATGATACAGTACGTCTAAACATGATAAAACCCATGTAAAATGAAGGCACTTTTCACGTACAAAGGAATATGTGTAATACTAAACAAGATTACTTTCGCTCTCGAATTAAAAGTAATTAGACTGTCTCACAACGCTTTGTTGTTTGGTGCATGTATTAGATGAACGACATTCAGCAGCGCTTTAAGAAGATATAGAAAATCTAAATCAAATAATTTACCTCTCTTATCAAACGATAAATATGAAATTACCAGGACGCTGGACAGCTCGACCCTTAAAAATCGATTTGCAATGCAAAGAAATGCAAAAAAGTCAATGCAAAGAGTCAAACAGAGTACATTTAGGCTTATAAAGCCGTCATTTCCATTCCGATTTCCGTTCCAATTTAATTTGCGACCAAAATCCCATTTAGCAGCAACGCCCTATAGAAACCTAAATGCGATAAAAATTTACAGTCAAAAGCTTAATTTAAATACGACTGAATATGTGATTCGTTAGTAGGCAAGAGCAAGCGAGTTGAAATGGAAAACACGCCCCAGGTGCGAAGGCCGTCTCAAAAAGACGCCAATATATTCTCACGTAACCATATCTGTATTCGTCACTCTTATATGACCAACTATTTTCTTTTTGACATGCGACCAATATTATTAAAAAATCATAAAATTATATTTCCTGTTTGTCTATAACATTAGGGATTTTCAAACAATTGCCCGATGAAAAATTATACTTCCCTCATGGCCAAAACTCTGGATAGCTAGTAACATTTTACAAAATAAATATTTAATCCCTATACCTTTAAACGAGCAATTCTTGTATATATCTATATATATAATCTGAATCTGGGAAACGGCTCCAACGATTTTCATGGAATTTGGTAAGGGGGAGATTTCGGGGGCGATAAATCGATCTAGCTAAAAAAAGTCGTTTTATCCGTGTTTTTAGGCATTGAAATCTACAACAATTTCATTAGTATATGAATTTCCCCACTAATAAAGCGTTGCTAAGCAACAAACTTTAAGCCAATGAGTGTTTGGTTGTCATAAGTATGTCATTCGTACGAAAAAATATAAATCTGAAAAATACCGAGCTAAGCTCGGTCAACCAGGTACTGTTATATGTAAGTGAATAACGAAAAAAGAAGTAATAGGCTCTTTTGTTACAAGCGTACATACTAGAAGCGAGGAGTTTAGAAAACATTAAAAGCTAACTATATGGAACCTATTGAGAAGTCATACAAAAGTCAAAATTTTTTGGACAAACTTATGGATTAAAAAATCATATATAGCTGAAGTAAAAGAGTATTACTAAACAAGATCTGCCTCTAGCCTAACTACTAAAACTATAAATGCAAAGAAAATCATAAATGTTCAAATCGTGAAAAAATTGGTGCAGAGTTTCGTAATTATTGCAATATGTTAAAAACCCTAGTAAGAATAAAGAATAGAAGAATTGGGCTGTCAAATCGAGCTTTTGACAAGGTCGAATGCCAAGTTGCAAGCTTGCCACTTGATACATGCCAATTAAATAAGGAAGGCAATATTTGATAAATATATTTAGATTTTTTTATAAGTGTTTTTCAGTTTTTCTGAACTTTAGTACGGTGTGAACAGTATCTACATACCTGCGACCTACCAATTCGGGGACCCTCATAGGACGGCGTAAATATATATAATTTATCCCCATATATCTTATATATATACCAGGGTGAATCAAAAAATTCTTGGAATCAATATTAAAAAATGCAAAGATTGCAATGCATATAGAATAACGCATTTCTAACTTCCTTATTCCTTGTGAAAAAAATATTTTCTTAACTCTCGAAAAAGTCCTCTACGGCAGCTATAACCGCGTCATTATCGTGAAATTTTGTTCCACTAATTTCCTCTTTTAATTTTGGAAATAAGTGAAAATCACTTGGGGCTAAGTCCGGAGAATATTGTGGGTGGTCAAGGAGATTGAAGCCAGCACAGCGGATTGCGTTGAGCGCAACTTCCGATCGATGAGCAGGAGCGTTATCTTGAAGGAACAACACGCCCAACGACAGTTTTCCACGACGTTTTTCTTTAATCGCTTCACGCACTTTCGGGATTAAATTTGCATAATAGGGTCCAGTAATCGTCTGGCCTTTTGGCATGTAATCAATAAAAAGGATTCCTTCACTATCCCAGAACACAGAGGCCATAACTTTGCCAGCGGTAGGAGCAACTTAAAATTTCTTAATGGATGGAGAGGATGGTCGTTTCCAAGACATGCTTTGTCTTTTAGTTTCAGGATCAAAATGGTGGACCCACGTTTCATCCATGGTGACAAGACGACGGCAAAAATTATCCGAATCACGCTGGAACATTTCGAGATTACGCTTGGAAATTTCCAAACGTCGCTTTTTGTATTCGTCGGTTAACATTCGTGGCACCCATCTTGCAGACACTTTTTTGAACCCCAGTGAATCAATTAAAATGGATTGAACGCTACCAAAAGATATCTTTAGGATCTCAGCTATATGTTTTATAGTCATTCTTCTGTCTTCCAAAACCAGATTCTCAACCTTTTTGACATTTTCTTCTGTAACGGAGGTTGAAGGCCGCCCAGAACGCGGGTCATCTTTACAGCTTGATCTACCTCTTTTGAATTCAGTCACCCAGTACGCAACCGTAGAATAGGGTACAGCATCACCCCCTAATGTCTGCTGAATGTCCAAAAAAATTTCCTTCGTAGATATTTTTTTCAAACTGAGATATTTTATCACCGCACGTAACTCACTTTTATCCATAATTTTGACTTTTTAGCAACTCGTTGCACAAAAAAAATTATTACATGCGAACGAACTGACAAAAACAAGTGACAGTCTGCATAAATATAGTGTGATAGACACTCTTTAATTTGAATATCGAACTTGATCCAAAAAGGTTTCATATATATGCACTTCTAAGAACTTTTTGATTCACCCTCGTATATATAATTTATCCCCATATATCTTACGACAAAACCGAGTCAGGTTTCATATTAGAAGCATAATAGACTTTACAAGAAATAGGTCTTTTCATAAGTAAGGGAGTGCTTTTTTATTGGTAGCAGGCGTTCATTTCTGAGTCTACAAGTTGTATTTGTTTTGTTCCTGTTTTCAATGTTTTTGTGTCACATTTTCTGTTTTGTTTGTATAACTTAATTTATCATTTATCATATTCATACCTCCTCCGTGTTCATCTAATAAAATCTGCACAGAAGTTTCATGGCAAACGGTTGGGTGATACGTATCTGCACTCGATAGCTGGAATACATAATTAATCTGGATGCAATTTGCGATGAGTGGTTGCGGCAAAGTTGATCAAATTAGAATTGACGTTAACAAACCCGCATAGAAATAGAACTACCATGTGGACAATTTACAGAATAACGCAGAATCAAGCTCGTCTTCATATAATTATTATACACCCTATAATTTCAAAACTAAATTCTAAATTCAATATTT
>JACCPG010005452.1:0-18918 GCA_016069955.1 Drepana arcuata
CAGTCTTGCGTAGCTGCATAAGCAACTCAAGATCATAGCCTTTCATGCGACCGTCGTTGTCAATGGAGTTAATCACCACTTCGCCCGCCCCCAGAACCTCCATCTCCTTGGCCACATCGAGTACATTGCGCTTTGTGTTGACCTTGCCATTATGCGTCCATACATCATGCTGCTTGCTCAGCAGTCGCTTTTTATGATCAAGAACTACAACGACACTTTGCCGACCTACTTCATTTGCTATTTGAGCCACCAGCTGCGGGTTCTCCAAAGCGGCAGCACTGATGGCCACTTTCTCCACACCTGATGCAATAATTTTCCGGGCTTGGTCAACAGTACGTATACCACCGCCATAACAAAGTGGCATTCGGCATTCCGCGGCCAAAATTGCTATTTGCTTATAATTTGGCTCACGATTATTAACCGTCGCATCAATATCCAGGACGATTAATTCGTCAGCCTCCTTTTCGTTAAAAATCTTGACAGCATTAATGGGATCCCCGACGTATTTAGGGTCCTTGAAGCGTACCGTTTTCACCAGTCCGCTATCTTGAATCAGCAAGCAGGGAATAATTCTAGGTCTTAACATTTCATAATTCCGCGAAATTTTTTAGAAGCGCGACACCAAAGTGATGGCTTTTTTCCGGGTGAAACTGAACACCGTAGATATTTCCCTCAGAAACTGCGCAGCTGAAATTCAGACCGTACTCGGTTCGAGCAACCTCATTAACATCTTGTGCGCATTCAAAATAGAAGGAGTGAAGGAAGTAGAACCTTGCCTCATTCTCCAGCCCCCTGAACAAAGAGTGCCCAGGTGAAGACTCAATATCATTCCACCCCATATGCGGCAAAGGGAGGTTTGTTAATCCGGGTACAGAGCCAAAATGTCGCACGCGCCCCGGAACCCACCCAAGCCCGGGAAGTGAGCCTTCATCGCTACTGTCTGCTAGCATCTGCATGCCCACGCAGATACCAATCACCGGGATTTTCCGGACCAATACCAACTCATCAAGCATTGCGCGCATACCTGAGGCGTTCAATCTTTCCATCGCATGATCGAAGGCGCCCACGCCTGGTAGGATAAGCTTGGTCGCAGAGTGCAAGTCCTCCACAGTACGAGCAATGGTGACAGGTATATGTAAACGCCTATAAACATTCACAAAAGCCTGAATATTTCCGAGGCCATAATCAATAATGGTGATCATCTAAACAGCCTTCTTTCCAATCCCAACGCAGACAGTACTCGAGCTCCCAAGCCAATCATGAAATGCTTATTCTTATAATCGTGAAAGGTCTTATTCTTCCCCTCAAACAGCGCCTGCAACTCTGTAACACTGAGGTCTAGCTTGCTGGCAACATACTCAAACTCTGACATCAGGAACTGTTCATCAAGTTCGGGCTTGGAAATACGCTGCAATGCCTCTTCACGCGTCATCTGCCCCGTCATAATGAGGCTGGAAAAATGCGCGCGCCGCTTTTCATAACCAAATTTACGCGGCATCCAATAGTCTTCGTAAAAACGGGTAAAACGCGACTCATGGTGCTTATGTTGAAATTTCTTCCAACCAAACAATCGCTCTAGGGTTGCCTCAGCATCGTGCTTGACGTAGGGCACCAGATTCAGCGGGCGCACCACTTGCATGCCCAGAACGTAACGGTAGTAAATTTTATAGGCCAAGACGTCAACAATCGGGAAGCTCTTCAACTTCCGCGAGCCGAACTGACCGTGAATGTCGTTGATCAACGTCTTGTCGATACCAGGATAGGCGCCCCACTCCTCAGGCTCACGGCAACACTCAGTGGAAAAGTTCCCCCCCGTCAGTACGTATTTAATTTTGTGAGCTTTGGCGAACTTATAGAGCCCAGAGAAAAACGCAGTGTCTTGGGGGATATCCTGATCAGCGACCTGCGCCTTGAGAAAGGCCAATTGCAGGCTTTTCATTTCTTCCCAATTGATGACTTCGGTGTACAGGTCCAAGCCCAAGCCGTCGACCAACTTTTCAATGTTGCCAACAGCCTGGTCTGTATTCCACCCTGCGTCCACATGGAAAAGTAAGGGGCGCAGGCCCATGACTTCCTTGGCCAAGTAGCTCACATACGAACTGTCCAGGCCCCCGCTCAACCCAATAATACAATCGAAATCTCGCCCCTGTCCGTCTTTCTTTATTTTTTCACTCAACTTCATGAGTTCGGCGTGGCCGCGCTCGTTTGGGTGCCAGTTAGGCATAATCGCCAAATCAAAATTGACGCAATAATCACACAACCCTTGTTCGTTAAAGTGGATATGCGGATCACTACTATCCATAATACAGCGAGAGCACATTTGATAGTCTTTACCGCTCATACCCACTCCTTTAAAGTAACCATAACGCTCATTCTATTTTTTACAGCCCATTGTGTCTAATTTTGACTTGATTGACTCCAGAAGGCCAGAGGAAACCTCTGGATTCAAATCCAACGGGTGGAGTATCGCAGAAATTCCTGATGCGGCGTACTCAATCACCAAGGTTGAGGGGTAAGCTATAAGAAAATCGACCTCCGGGAAAGACTCACGCCCCACAATTACCTGCCATGCCTCGTGTTGCACAGACTCCGCAGCACCCGCGGTAGGGTGTGGTTTGTAATAAAAACTCACTTGATAGGCTTGAACGAGATCCCGAAGTAAATGCGCATGCAGTCCTTCACAAATAGGATGACCAACAAATAAAACCCGTACAGGGTTTTCAGAGGGATATGTAGTCAACTTTATGGCTGGGCTAAAATAGGTAAATGCAACCCCCGCAGCTGTACAACTAAACGAGAGGATATCCGACGCAAATATCATTTTAGCGTCTTCGTTGTAGACGAACGCATGAGTTACATTTTTCAGCTTATGCCCAAGTTTAAATGGTAACGAGGGGCGTGCCTGATACTCCAGTGATGCAAGTCCGGACAGGGAACCATGCTGCACCATGACTAATTCCATGCCTGAATCACTCTGGTTTCCTGGATCTCTCCCGCATCGCGACGCCACACTGTCTGCGAGCATAGCCCACCGATCATAATGTTCAGCAATAATTAATTTATGGGTACGCAATTTTCCCAAGGCAATACGAACAGCAAACCAACGAAATGCGGTATAGCTTTGAAGCATCCATCTCTGATTTTTTTTACTGTGAGCGATTTTTCTCGACGCAATGACAGCAAGAACAAAAGCGGCGAAGATATCCTTTCCTTTCAATAAGGAGAACACATCAATCGACTCTACTTCCCGCTCGAAATTCGTTTGCACCCATGGAAACGTAATCCAGCACTCCGGTTCAAAAGAAAGAACTTTCGACGTTAATATATCAGCGGCCCGTGCTGAAAAAGCTAACGCGTACTCACGCGAGTGATTTTCACTTTCTAACTGCGCAGGGACACGTCGAGAGTATTTGTAAAAAACGATCATTTCATAGAAAAAGAACAATGAAGCGCCGCCTGCGCGCCAAAGTCCTCTCAACACCATGACCAATAGCTTGAACAATACAGGTCGTTTTATGAATTTATTGAGTATCTTAGCCGGACGCGGCATGTAACCCAAGCGCTCGGGAGACGTATTCGCGAGATCGTAAACACTCTTATCTATGGAAATTTCATTCTCAGTTGCCCGAATGTAATCTGCAACAATAACTAATAATTCTTTTTTCATAGAGCAACCATCAAACCGTTTCTACTTTATTATTCGAATCACTCAATTCCACGAGAACCTTCTCATCCGATCATTGAGTTGACATTATATAGGCACGCTGGAGCTTATACGTCGCACCCTTAAAACATAAGCAAATGACTTCCATATTAGAATCACAAAAAAGGCAATACACATAGATATGGGTACAGCATAAAAACCCTCTTCGCCCTGGAGCCAGTAAGCGCCAGCCAAGAAAACAAACAAGCCAACCACTTGGCTGTACAAAAGGGGTTTATCAAACCCAAACGCATAAAGTCCAAGATGTGGAATCATACTCACCGAGTACACAGCGACTGCCAACAACAACCAATATAAAATATAAATATTCTCTGAATAAATAGCATTATTCAACCAGTGTAAAACGAGACCACTAACTCCATAACATGCCAACACAAGGAATGCCGTGACGCCTAAAACGTTAAATGCAAGCATCTTCATCTGCTTGCGGAATAGTGGCAGATCTCCTTTTTTCGCAGACGACACCAATTTTGGATAGAAAAACACAATCACACCCGCATCCAAAAAAGACAGCACTGCAGATGCCATTCCGACAAACAACACGTAGGCCCCCAGGACTTCAAGGCTAGCGGTACTCTCAATAAAATACCTGTCAAAGGTGAAGACACCTCTCATGGCAAGGCTGGCAACCAGCAATGGGATCGCAATCTTCACCCCCCGGGAAACCCAGCTCCAGTTTATTTTTCGGCGCAGGGAATTCCGGTCAAATTCAGAAATCTTCTTTATAGCCAGTATACAGCCCAGCAAGCAACCTACGACCCAACCTCCGAGCAATACGTCCAAGTTTCGGGCCGACACATCCACCCACATGACGACGACCACTGCCAGACACCAAGCGCCGCTGCGTAAAAAAAGCACCACGCTGGCTAACAGCTGTTGAGAGATGGCAACCAATATACGATTGAGTTCCTGAGCTATATGCTCAAGCAACGCCAGGACGAGAAACCAGAATACGTGTGACCATGGGAGCCACCCCATATAGAATATGAAAAGCGCGCAAGGCAGGAATATGCAGTACAAAACCCCATACAAGGCCAACTGATCCCGGATCATCCCCAACCAATGTTTGGAGTCCTCACCGATCATTTCTCGCGTGGAAAAATTATAGAACTCAAAACCGATAACGTAGAGGGCATAGCCAATAGTTGCAGAAAGCAATCCATATAACCCTACCTCACTTGCCTGAAGAAATTTAGCAAGAAAAAATAGCAGTACAAACTTACTGACGAGCGTCATCCCACGCAATGTGATATTGGCGACACGGACTACGTGTTCTCTTAACATAAAACCAACCGCCAGACGTTCATGTAGTAGGTATAGAGCTAAGCTGCCGTGTACGGGAAAACAACAAGCGTCGGCCGGCCCAAATACAAATATAGAAGCCCATATTAAAGAGCGCTATCCACTGAAACATACTCCCCCTGAACATACTTAAGAACAGCAACAGTTCAGAGACATAAATAAATAGAAAAACAGGCCCACCTCTGAACCTGAAATAATACAAACCACATATATAGAGCGAGCACAACAGAACAGGAATAAACCAGAAAATGTAACTACCGTAATTCAAATACAACTCTGTTTCTATAGGCCATTGTTGGGTCGCAGATTCATCAAACCATTGAGAAGGGAAGTAAATGGACGTCAGCCAACGACTGATATCATGCAAATATCCCTCTGACGGAACCCCCACAAATGTCATCCATTTTTTAAACGGAAAGTCGAACGTAAGGAAAAAATCAGGTGGCATGTCCCTTAAAATCATATCGTGCAGAAAGATAGTGTTGAAATAATTTAGAAAGTACTCCAATAACATTTCAGGCGTATTATAAAATCCATTGGACCGGAAATACATGGAAAAACTAAACAGCAGGACAAATCCTGCAAAGATCAAACTGGCTTTTATAAGTGTCAATTTAAATGTACATAGCCACGGCAGGCTAAAAAATATCAGGAAATAAAATATCCTACTCTTAATCCCTTGAATATAGGCACAAAAAACCAACACTACCAGGACCAAAAGCACCAATGGCACGTTAAGTCGCGTTTTTGTTCGCCAATGTACACCCAATGCAAAAGCAAGAAAGTTCGCCCCCATCAAGAGCAGAAAATTCAATACCCCATACCCTTTCTTTTTCTCAAGATAGGTTTTACTGTAATCGCTGAACCAAGCATCCATACCGCCGGTAACCTGGAAGAAATAAATACCTCCTAGCAAAACGACGAAGGCCAATAGCGCGATTCCGATGGGCCTTACCTGATACTCAAAAAAAATATCAGACGTGTGGCGACGGTCTATTATTAACTCAAGCAAGCGAGTTATCAGGAAAAAAAGTGTGAACACATAAGCATAAGACAACACTGCCTCGTTGGAGAGCGCCGCCCAGTCATTTATTTTTCCCCAGGGAAGCACATATTGCCAACTCAAAGCTTCAAGGATATAAAAAAGTGACGCGGGGAAAACAAAATATAGAAAGTAACTTGCAAACACTATATTTGAAGGACTCAGCACATGCTTATTTCTCAACAGAAAATAAACACAAAGCATGTATCCAATAACGAGGAGTATCATAAAGTTAAGTCGCCGCCAATGAAGTAGCATTAAGCATTAGACGCTCGACCAACAACGATACAGGCCTCATAGTGAAAACCCATCATCAACAATTATATTTTGCCCATTAACGTATCTCGCGCTTTCAGACAGCAAGAATAGAACAGTGCCGGTGACATCACTAATATCAAGCATGCCCTTACCCATACAGTATGATTTATACTTCTCCAAAAAAGGCTGAGGCTGATTGTCAAATATACCGCCTGGGCTCACACAGTTGGATCGGAACAAGCTATTAGACACGTAAGCGGTTAAATATTTGCTCAGCTGCAGGACACCCGCCTTTATTGCCGCATACTCGACTGGCATTGTCATGGCGGTGTTTTCATATATTTCAAACCGCGGAGCAATAACGCCATAAACCGAAGAAATATTGACCAGCGAAAATGCCTGCTGCTCCCTCTGGAAATACGCGGCACATTGCTGCATAAACAAGAACGTGGCACCCAGATGAAGACTTACATTTTCATTAAAGTGCTCTAGCTCGACATCAAACAACTTTGCACCATAATGCTTATTTCTCGGATATGCACAGTTGGCCGCGCCATCCAACCCCTTGGCCCCCTTAAAAAAAGCTTTGACGGCTTGGGCATCATTCAAGTCAAGTTCTACGAGTGTTAAATTACCACTGGCGTCGAAACCAGATACCTTTTCCAGGCGAGAAAGCATTGCCTGCCGGTTTATATCTGCGGCGATGACAGACGCGCCTTGCCCCAGCAAGGCCGACACAAGATTTGATCCGAGCAAACCACCCGCACCCACGACAAGAATAGTTTTATTTTCCAACATGTACAGTGTCCTTACTTTCTAAAAACATTTCGGCCAACTTGAAATCATAAATATCATCAATATCGACCGCACGCTCGCGTGGTATAACAACGGATTTTACGCGACCTGAAAAAATACGCTCATTGGACATAATGAATTCTGGGCGAGCCACATAAGCCACTGTCGTCATGTCATACACGACCGGCGCATCTTGACGACGACTTACCTGCGAGCCCGAGCACACCAATTGGCTGGCTCCTTCTTCATCACGTACAACCATATTGAAGTATGGACTTCGTGAAGCGGGTGTAACTGTAACGACTACGTCCGACTGTTCATCAAGGCTTGCCATGCATTGCTGAACGTCTCCAACGTTCCTCAAGGGGCTCGTCGCGGGTAAACTCACAAACACATCGAAACTATCTCCCTGAGCTTGTAACGTCTCGATCGCATGCCGCCACGCGAGCCATTCTGAAGCAGTATCCGTGGCCAGTTCGTCAGGTCTCATGATTACTGTGGCCTGGAAAGCTTCTGCCACTGCCGCAATTTCGGCAGAATCGGTAGAGACAAAAATCTTGTCTATACCCGGCACCTGCTGAGCGACACAGATGGAATGCGCTAAGAGCGGCTTCCCTCCCAGTAACTTAATGTTTTTTCCCGGCAACCCCTTGGAATTGCCCCGCGCAAAAATAAAAGCATAGGTGCTCACGCTTGACTCTCCTCAATCTTGACCGACAGCCCTGTCAAAGCAGACGCCTTCATTGCCTCAATCAGATATAGCGTGTTAAGCCCTTCGTTAATGCTGATGGCCGGGGAGACGTTCCCACTGGCAACATCTGAAAAATGCCGAAGTTGATCAAGGTACATATTATTCCTGTCATACTCGGAATCTTCGAACAGTACCCTTTTTTCATTTGCGCCCGTACGGAGAGTAATTGTATTGCTGATGATATCCCAAACCAATGTTCCGAGCGCTCCGATTACTTTGCACGTGCGCACGGGAGATCGCTGTAGAAAATCCATATGCACCGCAACAGTGAGGCGATCCTCGCGCACTAACAGCGCATCCGCGACATCTTCAACATTTACATCCAACGTACCAGTATTTCTAGAGACGCAATAGGCAGTTTCAAATCTACCAAACAGCCAACCTATGTAATCGAGATCATGACTGAGCTCGAGCAATACACCACCGCCCAATTCTTTACGAGCAGAGACATTCTTCCGATAGTCACTCGCCGGGCGCCAATCGGGCAAATACTGACCGACGTCAACGCTGACCCCCTGCACTGCCCCCACTACCTGATCTTCAAGCAAAGCCTTGAATTTAATAGCCGATGGCAAGAAGCGAAGATTGTACGCAACTTCAATTTTATCCTGATGTGCTAACAACGTACTTTCGTACAACCTAAAATTTTTTAATGAATCAGACAGCGGCTTTTCAATTAATAATGGAATATTTTTCTGCAGCAACTGTGCGGCATTCTCTATATGCCAAGGTGCTGGTGAAGCAATAATAGCAAACGCATATTCATTTTCGAGCGCCTGCGCCAGCGTGTTATAAATCACTATCCCTTCGCCCACTTCACTTGCAGAGATAGTTCTGCCTGAAGCAGAAACACACCCTATTGTCGTGTGACTACCGCCGAAAAGCCTTTTGAGATTTGCAAGATGACGCTTTGCAATACTACCGCTGCCGATGACTAGATAATTCACCTGCTCGCTCATAGCCCACCGAACTCTTGCTGCGCCCGCTGGAAATCTTCCATCCGGCCTATATCAAGCCAATATTCATGAACGGGAAACATATTTACATCTCGACCCGCCGCGATTTCGCCTTCCAATAACGTGGGCATGTCCACCCGTGTTTTCGCGGCGACACTCTTCACTAATTCTGGCGAGAGCAAATAAATACCCGCATTGATGAAAAAGTGCTGAATCGGCTTTTCGACCATAGAGCGTATGCGATGACCATCACTTTGTATCACACCATAAGGAACGCAATACTCGTATTCACGCACACACATAGTCGCGGCGCCCTGGTGCTCTTGATGAAACTCAAGAAGATTTTCAAAATTCAACGTGGTTAACAGATCACCGTTCATCAAGAACAGCGGAGCATCTATTTCATCGTGAGGCAACAGCCCCAGTGCTCCCCCCGTTCCCAAGGGTTCATCTTCATGAATGTAGCGAATGGAGACTCCCCACTGGCTACCATCGCCAAAGTGCTCCCTAATCATTTCAGGCATGTAGTGAGTCGAGATGAAAAATCTGTGGAAGCCAGAACTAATGAACCTCTCTAGAATTAACTCGAGAATGGGCTTGTCTCCCACCTTGAGCAGCGGTTTTGGACAGTTATGTGTCAACGGTCGCAAACGAGTGCCGAAACCGCCCGCCATCAAAAAAACTGGATTATCACGACGCCTGCGGGTCAACAACTCATGCAACGTCTCAAGCCCGATAACTTTACCTTCAGTGTCTATTACCGGTAACTGCAATAATTGGTAGGTGTCCATAACCGCCATAATGCGCTCACGGCTCCAGTTAGGACCGGCAGTGCGCGGCGTCGTGCACATCACATCTTTGACTTGCGTGGACAAAGCCTTCTGTTTCAACAACGCTCGACGCACGTCGCCATCAGTCAAAGTACCTAACAGGCAGCGTTCCTCGTCGACAATCATAACGATACGCACAGCAACACGATCAAGTGTCGCGATGGCCTCCTCCATTGAGCACTCTGGACCGACGAGTGTTAACTCCCACTGTTTCATTGATTACCTTCTCTATTTGTCTCGTCAGGAACGAATTTGGAACGCGCCGCTTGTCCTAATAAAACATTACGGGCTGCCAGGTCACGAACCATGACCGTCCCGGCACCGACGACAGCGTACTCGCCCAGCATCAAGCCCTGAATAACAGTTGCTCCCGCACCTACAAATGCGCCGGTGCCTATCTGAACGTTCCCGCAGAGGGTCGCTCCGGGGGCGATGTGTACATGGGCAGCCACAGTGCAATCATGATCCACGCTGGCTCGGGTATTGATAATGGTATTGCATCCCAGGATCACATCTGGCTGGATGATAGCGCCGGCCATTACTTGTACTCCCTGACCCAGCACAGCGGATTCATCCACACAAGCAGACGGGTGTACAAGTGGAGGAAATAGAAACCCCCTGGCTACCGCCAACTCATAAATGGTCCGTCGAAGAGTACTCCCAACTACCTGACCAATGCCGTTTATCAGACCGACGCGCGCGCGATCAAGCGGTTCCAACGCATCATCCCCACCCAACACGGTAAGTCCGCGCCACATCAGGACGCCTGAACGGTGAAGCTCTGGATCACAGACGCCTATCACGTGCAAACCCGAGGCCTTTGCAAGTGAAAGCAGGACCTTGGCATGCCCGCCCGCGCCCAGCATCACCAAGTTCAATGATGGGTTAGATGGCTGATTCATTAATTGATGGTCTCACCGGCCTGCACGGCAAATTTGCTGCGGGTTCCAACCAACTCCCACAACGCTGTGGGCGGCAATCCCGAGCCGGCGCGCGCCGTTGTCAAATCGTCCCTGCCAATGATGGAGCCTTCAGCAATATCGCGCGCCGCCACTACCTGCTGGCGCGCGGCCCTGCGGGTGTCCCATTCACTGGGTTGAGGCGCCTTGCAGGCATCGCCCAAGGCCAACTCCAGCACCCGGATCTGGCTAATCATTGCCTTTAATTCGCCGGGCTCAAGGGATGCCTTATGATCCGGCCCTGGCATAGCGCGGTCCAACGTGAAATGTTTCTCGATGACCCTAGCGCCTCGGGCTACCGCAGCGACGGAAATCAAGCCACCTTCCGTATGATCGGAGTAACCCACCGCCAGATCGAACGCTTTTAACGTATCCATTGCGCGCAAGTTCACTTCCTCCCACGGCGTAGGGTACTGGGAGGTGCAATGTAGTAAGGTGACATGTCCCTTGAGACGTGCGCGAGTTTGCGGCTCGCTCCAGCTCTTCCAAACCTCGTCCATGTTCGCAGGCTCTCGATCAGACGCCAGCGCATGTGCAACGATCGCCAGGCCCTGCTCGACTTCGCTCAATGTAGCCATACCGGTCGACAACACGAGTGGCTTTCCAGTATGTGCAAACTGCCACAAAAGCGGACCGTTCGTGAGTTCGCCGGAAGGCACTTTGAAAAATGGCAGATCCATCTCACACAAAAAAGTCAGGCTATCGGTATCGAATGCCGTGGATAAAAACTCAATCCCTCTACTATGTGCATGAGCCTGAAGATCCGCATGCCATTCTTTGGGCAATTCAAGTTTTTTGAGCATGGCAAGTTGGCTTTCGGCCGCGTCGGTACTCTGCTTTTGATAAGAGGCCTTGGGAGCCGCCTTCGACGCTAGACGTGCGGCATCAAAGGTTTGAAATTTCACTGCATCAGCACCCGCTTCAGCCGCTGCGTCCACGAGGGCAAACGCAAGGGCTCGCTCACCATTATGGTTAACGCCGGCCTCAGCGATGATATAGACCGAGTCTTCGTTAGATACTTTCATGGTTTAGCTCAAATCGTGAAATGACTTGTGATATTCCCCGTGGAAACGCTCGAGGACGTCCATAATGCCACGCACAGCATTGCCAGCACCGTAGGGGTTTACCGCCTTCTTACAGGTTTCAGCGAACGAGTCAGTCAGTGCAAGGCGTATTGCATTTCCGATGGATTCAGCATCCGGAGCACAGTGGACAACCGATGCCGAGGATAAACGACCGGTCTGTCGTGCACCTATGTTAACTGTCGGCACGCCAAACGCCGGCACCTCAATAATGCCACTGGAGGAGTTGCCTACGACCGCATCCGCCAGCGCTACCACACTCAGATAACGCCGAAATCCGAGCGAAGGTATGGGTATTACTCGTTCGGGGCTACGCTGCGCATACTCCTCCAGCAGGGGAATTATCGCGCGACCGCCATTATCGGCATTAGGGTAGGTAAGAATGACTTTATGTTCAGGAAACTGATCAAGCGCCGACAATAGCGCATTGAAACTTCGGACAGGATCTTCCTCGAGTGCGGTCACCGGATGGTAAGTCACCAACAGGAACGGCCCATCCAACGCAAAGTCCAGGCTTTGTGCTAGTTCGTCCCGAGTCATACGTGGGCTACGCAGCAAATGGTCAAGCCCCATCGCACCCACATTAAATACTCGTTCAGGTGATTCGCCCATCTGAATAACGCGTTGGCGATAGGGTTCGGCGGCTACGAAATGAAAGAACGCCATTTTGGTAATAGCGTGTCGGATGGCGTCATCGTAGGCCCCCTCGGTAATCTCGCCACCATGCAGGTGCGCAACCGGAATCTTCATGATCAATGCCGCTTGTACGATGGCGAGTGCCTCAAACCGATCTCCCAGCACTATCAAGATCCCGGGTCGCAACCGGTCCAAAGCATCAGCGAAGCCCAGCGTACCGAGCCCCATCGACTTGACAACACCAACATCGCTATCGGAAGACAAAAGCATTTCAACTTTTGCGTCAATGGTGAACCCGTCCGCTTCTATGCCCCTCCACGTTTCACCAAACTCAGGCGAGAGGTGCATGCCACTTACAATCACTTGCAGCGCCATGCTCTGGCTGGCGTGAATATCTTTCATCAGCCAATAGAGCAATCCATATTCGGCACGCGTGCCTGTGAACACTGCAACGTTACGCTTCAAACCTGCAACTCCGGCACCACACTACTCGGCAGATTGACAACACGTTGCTCGAGCCATAATGCATTAGTCAATTCGCCCCGCAGGCTTGAAGAGTAAGCGGGCAAATGGCTCATCAACTTCCAGATAGGTCGCGTCATGACACCCGCCTGATTGCTGAAAGCCAACAATTCATCACGCTGTCCAAGGTCCTCACAGATGATCGCGTTAAGCCAATAGTTGGAACGACACCCTTGAGGTTCAACAACAAACTGGAAGGGTCCACCCTCCAGGAATGACTGGTAACGCGCCGCAAGAAGACGCTTTGCGCTAATAAACGAGTCCAGCTGTTCAAGCTGGGCACATCCCAAAGCGGCGTTAAGATTAGGTAAGCGATAGTTGTAGCCCACCTCATCATGAACGTACTCATAGGGGTGAGCTTTTTTCGCAGTCGTGGTCAGGTGCTTTGCCCGGGCACCCAAAGCCTCTCCCGCCAGGATCATGCCCCCACCACCTGTTGTGATGGTCTTGTTTCCGTTGAAGCTCAGAGTGCCAACAGCACCAAATGTACCGGTGTGCCGCCCTTTATAGAGGCTCCCCAGCGACTCGGCAGCATCCTCGACTATCACCAACCCCCAGCGGGTGCAAACTTCAATCAACAGGTCGAGTTCGACCGGATGACCAAAAGTATGCATGGGCAGGCAGGCACGGATAATTTTGTCGCTTTCTTTAACCCGGCAAGCGCCATCGCTATCCAGGTAAGCAAACTCCTGCAACCAGCACTCCATCGCTACCGGCGAAAGCCCCAGCGTGTGCTTGTCTACGTCAATGAATACTGGCTCCGCACCGCAGTAAGCAATGGCATTGCAAGTCGCCACAAAGGTAAGTGGCTGTGTGAGCACCAGATCACCGGCCTTAACACCCGCCAACATCAGTGCGACATGCAATGCGGCCGTGCCATTGACGGTCGCAACCGCCCGGGGACTGCCGGTGTAGGTTTCCATGTCTCGCTCGAACCGATCAACGAAAGCCCCAACGCTGGAAACAAACGTTGAATCTATGGTTTCGAGGACGTAGCTTTTTTCGTTCCCGCCAAATATTGGCGCATGCAAAGGAATGAACTCGTTGGTACGGTATTGCTCGCGTACAAATTTCACCAGAGCGTCAAGCATGATGGCGCCTCAGACGTTGTAGAGATCGGCTTTGTATTTAGCCAGGTTCTCAGGCCGAGTAAACCAATCAATTGTTTCCTGCAGCCCTTGTCGGATCGAGTACTGTGGCTGGAACCCCGTTAGACCCTGAATCTTGGTGTTATCACACCACAACCGGAATACCTCGGATTTCTCAGGGCGCAGACGCTGGTCATCCATCAAGAACTCGACATCACTGCTCATCAACTCGCGGATGAGGTTCAGCGTGTCACCCACAGTGATTTCAAAGTTTGAACCGATATTGACGATCTCACCTACAGCCTTGTCGCAGCGTAGGAGTTCTAGAAAGCCGCGGCAGGTATCAGCTACATAGTTGAAGTCGCGAGTGGGTGAAACATCACCCAGCTTGATCTGCTTCTTGCCACTGGCAATCTGAGTGATGATTGTGGGAATCACAGCACGTGCAGACTGACGAGGCCCATAAGTGTTGAAGGGACGTGCGATGGTCAGAGGCAAATCAAATGCGTTGAAAAAGCTCATGGCCATTGCATCGGCGCCCATCTTAGAGGCGCTGTAAGGTGATTGCGGCTGAAGCGGGTGTTTCTCATCAATAGGCACGTATTGCGCAGTACCGTAGACTTCGCTGGTGGACGTGTGGATCACCCGTTGCACACCATTGTCAATTGCAGCCTGGCAAATATTCAGCGTACCTTTGACGTTAGTATCCACATAGCTGTCGGGCGCCACATAGGAATAAGGAATAGCAATCAACGCCGCCAAGTGAAAAACAGCATCGACACCTTTAGTGATGTGTTTGCAATAATGCGGATCGCGCACGTCACCATTCAAAACCTCAATATCTTTCAGGCAACTTACATCCTCAAGCCAGCCCCAGTAATTAAAGGAATTATATTGAGATAGCGCCTTTACCTTGTACCCTTCCCGAACCAATAGCTCAGTCAGGTGCGATCCAATAAATCCATCCGCTCCGGTCACTAAAACTGTTTTCATCATTTCACCTTGACTGTAAACCTAACTACGACGTGACTTCGCTATGTGACGCGAGCAAAAATATGCTATAGCCCCCATCAGCCTGCACTCACCGCCCATTTAATCGATGAATGCATGGAATTCTTCTACTGACAATTTACAGACTTTGACCTCATAAAACCAGTCGCGAGGCTGGCCAGCGCCGGCCGCTTGGGGCGCAACCCCGACCTGGAAGCCACTTCTACCCTGACCCACGTGAAAGTCAGCCGAAACCCAAAAAAAATAACTCACCGAAACACAACTATGCATACCAGTATTCATCGGCGATAGATTTAGATTTCAATGCCGCCCAGCATATTAAAATCCCGGGCCGAGCCTCCAAGGCGGCGACTCGAAATATCGATCCATGTCTAACCAAAAAAAACAAATAAATAAATTCGATAATTCAAACACAAGCCCGTCTAAAAAAGGACCACAATCAACAGCTGCCGAACTAACCCTGCTAACGATATCACTTGATCTTTCGTTCCGACTAAAGATGCAGACAAAGACTGCACGCCGACGCCCACCCGTCAGCGCACACCACTTAGCGATTTCATTAATCTTAACAATAAAAATCTTACCGCGAGAGCACAACACCCTCAACCGCTAACGGAAATGACTTGATTACAATGATATAGCACAAAGACGCGAACCATGACGCTCGCACACCACCAGGGCAGTCAGCATCATGAGGAGGCCTACAAGCGCATGGCTACTTGAGTGATAGCGGCTTAGCTAGCGACCCGAGGAGACCGACAGGCGACTTGCCTTACGCCGAAAAATAAAGCCAAGAAGAGGCCCTAAAAGGAGACCCACTAACAGAGAAAGCGCGATAAAGATAGAGACCGGTATTTGCGGAGTGGTCCAACCCAGAAAGGAAAGGGCGAGCACTTGCTGATTCTCCAGTACAAATACCAAAACGCCCAGCGCTACGATAAGCAGAATTAGAGCAAGCAAAGCTCGCCTAGCGTGATACATATCCCTCTCCTGATTTAAAACGACTCAAACACCTTCATCCTCATCCTCATTCACCCGATCCCGCAACTCCTTCCCCGGCTTGAAATGAGGCACAAATTTCCCATCCAGACTCACCGACTGCCCAGTCTTGGGGTTCCGCCCCACGCGCGGTGCGCGGTAGTGCAGGGAGAAGCTGCCAAATCCACGGATCTCAATCCGATCCCCGGTAGCCAGGCACTGGGACATTTGCTCGAGCATGGTCTTGATGGCCAGCTCGACATCCTTGGATGAGAGCAGCCCTTGATGGGTGACAATTCGTTCGATCAACTCCGACTTCGTCATATTTTTCCCTTCTTTTTCAAGCAGCTAGGAAAAGCGCTTCGAAGGTTTTAGCATGACTTGATGAATTTGAACAGCCCGCGCAGCAACTTATCTGCGGGATAGATGGAAGCCCGTAAGGCCGGCGCGACGCCATCAATTGCAGATCACCAGCATGGTACGGGTTACGGCGCCAGCAGGGTTCCAGCCGAACAGGTAGTCGCCCTCTTCGTCCTTGGCATCACTGGAGCGGGTGATCACCTTGTAGCCCTGCATCTTGCACTCCCGGGCGGCGCGCTTCTCGCACTTCTCCCATTTGTTGCCCAAGCCCGAGCAATCGATCTCGATGCCGCTGACTCCACGCTTGGCGTGGGTCTTGGCGCTGGTACTGGAGCAACCTGCAAGCACTACTAGCACTGCAAATAGCACGATAAGCCTGTTCATTTAAATCCTTATCAAAACAACGACGCTGGAACAGCTTTCATGAAGACTATAGTCAGTTCTGACAGTGAGCTGTGCGTCTTGGTTCTCGATGTTGATTCAACGAATTTCAGGCACAAAAAAGGGCGACCGAAGTCGCCCTTTTTCTATGGTCTGACAGAACTTAGTTCTGTTTTTCCATTTGCGCACGCAGCAGAGCACCAAGAGTGGTGTCAACTGGAGCATCCGACGAGGCTGGCTTGTCGCGCAGGCTCTGGATGGCTTCTTTCTCTTCGATCTCGTCTTTCGACTTGATGGAGAGCTGGATTACGCGGCTCTTGCGGTCAACGCTGATGATCTTGGCTTCTACTTCCTGGCCTTCTTTCAGAACGTTGCGCGCGTCTTCAACGCGGTCACGGCTGATTTCGGAGGCTTTCAGAGTCGCTTCGATATCGTCGGCCAGAGTGATGATGGCGCCTTTAGCGTCAACTTCTTTCACAGTGCCCTTAACGATTGCGCCTTTGTCGTTCTCTTGAACGTACTCGGAGAACGGATCGCTTTCCAGCTGCTTGATACCCAGGGAGATACGCTCACGCTCTGGGTCAACCGACAGGATAACGGTGTCCAGCTCGTCGCCCTTCTTGAAACGACGAACAGCTTCTTCGCCCACTTCGTTCCAGGAGATGTCGGACAGGTGAACCAGGCCGTCGATGCCGCCGTCCAGACCAATGAAGATACCGAAATCGGTGATCGACTTGATGGTGCCGGAGATTTTATCGCCCTTGTTGAACTGGCCAGAGAAATCTTCCCATGGGTTAGATTTGCACTGCTTGATGCCCAGGGAGATACGACGACGCTCTTCGTCGATGTCCAGAACCATAACTTCCACTTCGTCGCCGACTTGTACGACTTTCGAAGGGTGGATGTTCTTGTTGGTCCAGTCCATTTCGGAAACGTGTACCAGGCCTTCCACGCCTTCTTCCAGCTCTGCGAAGCAGCCGTAGTCGGTCAGGTTGGTAACACGCGCGGTCACGCGAGTGCTTTCTGGGTAACGGGCTTTGATAGCAACCCATGGATCTTCACCCAGTTGCTTCAGGCCCAGGGAAACACGGTTGCGCTCGCGATCGTATTTCAGAACCTTGACATCGATCTCGTCGCCAACGTTGACGATTTCGGAAGGATGCTTGATACGCTTCCAAGCCATGTCGGTAATGTGCAGCAGGCCATCGACGCCACCCAGATCGACGAATGCGCCGTAATCGGTGAGGTTCTTGACGATACCTTTGACTTGTTGGCCTTCCTGCAGGGATTCCAGCAGAGCTTCACGCTCGGCGGAGTTTTCTGCTTCCAGGACGCTGCGACGGGAAACGACAACGTTGTTGCGTTTCTGGTCGAGTTTGATGACCTTGAATTCGAGTTCTTTGCCTTCCAGGTGCGTGGTGTCGCGCACTGGACGAACGTCGACCAAAGAACCTGGCAGGAACGCACGGATGCCGTTAACGTCGACAGTGAAGCCGCCTTTAACCTTACCGTTGATAACGCCCTTGACCACTTCTTCAGCTGCGAAGGCTGCTTCGAGAACAATCCAGCATTCAGCGCGCTTGGCTTTTTCACGGGACAGCTTGGTTTCACCGAAACCGTCTTCAACCGAGTCCAGAGCAACGTGAACTTCGTCACCGACATTGATAGTCAGGTCGCCAGCATCGTTGTAGAACTGTTCCAGCGGGATCAGAGCTTCAGACTTCAGACCAGCGTGAACGGTTACCCAGCGAGCTTGGTAATCGATATCAACGATAACACCGGTGATGATGGAGCCTGCCTGAAGGTTCAGGGTTTTTAGGCTTTCTTCAAAGAGTTCCGCAAAGCTTTCGCTCATTTTAATTCCTGTTGATAAGGGCGAAGAATACGCCCATCTCCACACCCCAGACGGTGTGGGTTAGTTTCAATTAGAAGAAGCGCCCCAAGACTATGACTGGTCCCCTGCGGCCTTCTTGGTCACCCGGCGATATCGCGAATGGCGATTTCGCTCAAGATGCGTTCCAGCACCTGCTCGATGGACAACTCCGTGGAATCCAGCTGTATGGCATCAGCCGCCGGCTTTAGCGGGGCTACTGCGCGCTGGGTATCACGCTCATCGCGTGCACGGATCTCATCTAGCAGACTCGACAGACTAACACCATCGACTTTGCCCTTCAACTGCAAGTAGCGGCGGCGCGCCCGCTCCTCGGCACTGGCGGTCAGGAAAATCTTCAGCGGCGCCTCCG